>KE156801.1:274781-314615 GCA_000411055.1 Leavenworthia alabamica
GACCAAATTTTGAAGTGCATCGGTCACTGTGGTAACCAACGATTGGTTGAACAATCATACCGGAGACAGGACCACAGAGCCAGATGAGAGATGACCATTTATGTGGGATTCCGAGGAGTTGAACGTAAGGAGTTAGTAGAGAGAGTTGTAGGGCCCATCCGAATTGTAGACCGACGGCTATTGAAGCGACGGAGATGATTTTACGTAGTGGAGATGGTTGATCGAAATCTTCCGGTGACTGTGTCTCTAACGACGTCGTATCTTTTGTGGCCTTCTCTGCTTCGAGAGCTCCCATTGTATAAAGTGAAGTTCGTGTGTTTGTGATGTAGGAGATGATAGAATGAAACTGTATTTATAGGCGACGAGAGGTGGAAGACGAAATATGTTTTTTTTTTTATTGTGCCACGTGTCATTTCTGACATAAACTATTGTTTTTTTACGGGATTTAATTGGTTTTGTCCTTCTTCTTACATCAAGTGACTTTGACTTGGTTCAGTTTTAGTCTGACAAACTGACAATTTTTTTTTTACAACTTATTTATTTAAGTTGCGATTTTCAATAAATATTTTTGATTCCGATTGGGTACACAAAATTTAACAGTGTAGCTTTTAATTCATGTAAAATAAAACAATATACTGTAGTTAGGTTTGACCAATTTAAATAAATAGAGAAAAACATTTTATTTTATTTATCCTCTTATCTGATTAGTAATATTATGATCATAACATTTTTTGGTTGTGAGCCAAAAACTAAAACCTACCAAGCTAGATTCATATATCATATTAATAAATAAAAAAACAATGGATTTACAGCTATTTTAAGTTCTCAATTTGATCTAACATACTTCAAAATAGTTATATCTCATAATTTTATAAATTGTGATATATGAGACAATTATCCAAAAATACTGCATTAAAATTTCACCAACTCTTATGCTAATCAAGGTCTAAAACATGTGCATAACTTTATTGGTAGAATGATTATTTTCAAAATAATTTACTCATAATAATAAGTCATGATGAGTCTCATGACTAATGTGTAACAAGAATATAAATCATTTACTTATAGTTTTATCATGGGCCATGTCAATAATATATGTAAACATAACATAAATATTAAATAAACCACTTATAAATTTAAGAGAAAATGAAATAAAATTAATTAAAAATATATATTCCAAAATTGTAGGTCGGGGATCAGGACCCCAAAAGAAGTTTATACTAGTTTGTTAGTGTCAAAAAGATTGTGGTTAGCCTCATCATTAAGCACTCGTAGTTGAACATGACTAAGCAATGAGTATTTTTTGCTTAATTTATTTTTAATTCGTTACATTATTATATTAAGATTAGTCAACATATTAATCACGGGAAGATCCAATACTAATAATTCAAAAATATAAAAATGTGAAAACAGTGGGTCCCACTCTTTGTTTATATCATAATTGTCAAAAGATTATACGATTGAGTTGTTGACTCGTTGACCTTTGTCAGTTATTAGGTATTACACTCCAAC
This sequence comes from Leavenworthia alabamica, assembly GCA_000411055.1. Taxonomy (NCBI): domain Eukaryota; kingdom Viridiplantae; phylum Streptophyta; class Magnoliopsida; order Brassicales; family Brassicaceae; genus Leavenworthia; species Leavenworthia alabamica. Next base: position 276,294 of record KE156801.1, read on the forward strand.
TACAATGTTCACACTAGCTTTTAATTATTTTCTTATTTTTATTTGCTTTAAATACTCTTAAATTATCTTTTTTAACTTATTTTATTTTATTTTTTAAGTTAATAACATAACTAGGGAATTTTAAAAGTTAATGTGATATTTAACCTTTTGAGACATATTCATGGGAGACTACTTTATTGGGGAATTTTCTCCAAAATAATATATATAACCAAAAATGCTAAAAATCATTTTACAAAATATTAAAAAATTGATTAAAAATATGAAACTTGTTAGAATAATACAAATAATAAAAGTAATAAAAGGGCAAATTAGGTAGGAAAAAAACTAGTAACATACGATAAATTCAAAAAACAACACCTATCAGATTATTATTATATATAGCCGTTTAAACCATCACCAAAGAGTTGGAGTTGGATTTATTATATGATGGCTTCACTTCTATATTGACAGATTGAAACATGGCATGGACTTGAGTTGTATCTTCTGTTGTTTTCCTCTTGTTCTTTACTCTAGTTTCAACTCTTAGTCTAAGATTCCATATCTTATGATATTATATAAATATAATATTCCCTCGAATATCTATTCATTATTGTCTCTATAATTTATTATATATAAAAAAGAATATTAATGATTGTGTAGGTGAAGATTTAAAGCAAATAACGTAATTGTATTCATTTACGCATAATATAAGGTTGAATATTTTTTGAGTTTAATATTTATTGTTTAGGATTTAAAATTTTAGTTTAAGAATTAAAGTTATAATTTAGTATTTAGTATTTGAGTTTAATATTTAATGTTTATAATTTAGATTTTAAGATTTAGTATTTAAAGTTAGATTTTACTATTTAGTGTATTTAGTGTTTGAATTGAGTATTTATTGTTTAAGTTTTATGTAATTTCTTCAAAATAAAATTTAATTTCTAATTAAATTAAATTTATTAAATAGTAATTTTATCATAAATTAATTTAATTGATATTTTTAGAAAAAACTAAATTTAATAGTATTTAGATTTGATTATTGATTTTTATGGTTAGAATAAATAAATAATGATATTGTCTTTTTATTTTTTTCCGAAACTATTTTTGATTTGCCAAAATTACCAAAAATAAAGGAAATGTGGGACCAAGCAATGACTTGGTTGACTTTTAAAAGTACAAAACAAAACCATCATGACTCTATCAATGTCCGTGAGAGGTGTTTGTGTCTGAATTGAATCTGTAATAACCAACTTGTTTGTTGTATGATAACCCATCCTTTAGTTCCTCATTTCTGACTTTTCTTCACCATCTCATTTCGCTTATATAATAAAATTACATAATCTCATATATAAATATATGAAATTTTTAATCAAAATATATACACATTTTTGTATGGAATAGTCACTAGTCAAGATTCATATTCAATTCTATTATTGTCCTTAGTTGGTCTATTCTGACGAATGCATGACCTACTAAACCCTAAAATCAATTTATTATTATATGTAAACCATAAATATTTGATTGTAATAAGATATAATTGTTTAATACTCTATCCGTTTTATAATATTTGATTTTGTATTTTTTACATACAAAAGTAAAAAAATTTAAAATCCTTATTTTAGTTACATATTTAATCAAAATTTTAAATAATTAATATCTTTTAATTATCTATTTAATATTTATTAATTTTATTTTAATTTATAATTTTATTAAATAACAGTAAAAATTAAATATTAAAAATATTAAAAAATTAGAAAATAAATTATTATAAAATGGAGGGAGTATATAATATGATGATATTGGTTAAAAAAACTATAATTAACCATGAATTAGTGTAAACATTTATCTTTTAAAAAGGCAAAACAATAGTTGCATGAATTATTAACATGTGCTTATCATTCGTATAATTGTGTAAGTGAAGGTTTCACATGGAAAAAAAATAACTTATTTGGTTCCAAAATTTAATAAGCTTACAGATTTGGCACGAAATCGCTAAAATTGCAAATCAAGCCCAACTGGTCTGTTTTGTGATTGGAAGATTTATTTATAAGATGTTGACACATATGTCAAAATCAAAAACTATTTTATTCCTTAATATGTTATATTTTTGCCTTTACCTAAAAAGTAAAATTTTAGATTTGAAGATGATGTAAATCACATACTAACACCTTTTTCCCTTTTTTCTAAAAAAATTCCACTTATTATAATTATTAATTATTTAAATGACTCACTTACACGTCAGAAATTTGTAAAAAAGGTTTTATTGAGGTCATAAATAATTGAATATTAAAAAGTATTAACAAAAGCTAAGCAGCCGGAGTAAAAAAATATTATTATTATTAACAAAAATAGTATAAAAGAGATTGAATTGTTGTAGTGCTTTATAATTGATAACACTTCTCAAATAGAAATACATGTTTTTTTTTTTTTTTTTTTTTNAAAAAGAAAAAAACAATCATTGTATTGATTCATAAACTAAAAAATCTTTTTGCCCTGTAACAATTTACTTATTTGTTTACAAATAGTTACTTTGTCACTTCAAGGAATTAGTCGAATCATGTATTTAGAATTTGGATTTTTAACTATTATGACACTTGACTTACTTTTAATTAAATCTAAGTAAAGTTTCTACGTTATAATGTGAATATATCGTTTTACGTTATTATAATATAAATATTAAAATCATTCAAAATTTGCTACATTTAAGTTTGTGGCGAGAACATGAAGAATTTGACAATCCAATACAAATTAGAAAAAAATTATCTACATTACTATTTGATAATTCTATTTTATTTTGAAAATATACAACTGTCGTCCCTATGTGAATTCTTAGTGGTAAAGAAAAAAATATGCTTATAACATAAATGGATCTTAATTTGGTATAATCCTAGAAGACAATTTTTTCCAGTACACAACTATCACTAATTGGTTCTGTAATATAATGGTGTTTGTGTTCTTGAAAAGGACTTAGGCAGCCGACTTCACAACACAAGAAGCCGTAAAGAATTTGGCCAATGGACCAAGAATTGTTTGGTCTATAGTTTTATGCATGTGCTTATATATATACAATTAATAAAAATTGTTTATATAATATATAAACACATATAACTAAATACATTTGTTAGATGATGTCATATATAATTAGCATAAATCTTCACTTAAGATGAATATGCTGGAAATGTAGATATAGTTTTGCCACAGTCACACTTACATAGTAGAGTAAGTGGTGATAATAGGGTAGGGCCAATATAATATAATATTCAAGGAATCAAAAAGTCTTGTGGCTTTAGAAGCCGCATGCGAAGCCATGCGTGACCAAGACACCACTAAAACTTGAAGAGCCAACGACTCCTATTAAACATTATCAAAATGAAATAAATCAAATGTATATAGTAACTAAAGTCTCCGCATATGTATGTTGAAGAGCCATAATTATGACATGTGCATTGTCACCACCTAGACAGTCGTCTAAAATATCTAATAAATTAAGAGATTTAAAAAAAAATCTAATATAGTAATATATTTTAAATTTAAATTTTTTTCAAATTGTATATAGGTTTGTATAACTAATTTTTTAATGATTTTTTAATAATTTAAAATTTTATTTTATAGGTTTGAAAATATATAATAAACATCTAAATAATTTTTTAGGTATATTTTGAATTAAAAAAATATATTTGTCTAAGACGTCGAAAATTGTTAGAGCGGCCCTAACCAAAACCCTACTTGACAACTTAGTATATGTGTGGTTTCTCTCCTTTTCTTCTATGGTCTCTTTCCAACTACCTTAGGTTTTTATAAAAATTCACATGTTTTAAAATTAATATGAAATATATGTCACAATCCATGTCCATGTCCAAAAATATGAAAATGTTATATAGTCAAAGTACCTAATCGGCCATCAAGTGACCCAAACCCAAACAAGGCTATTTACAGTAATGTAAACATGTTGATGTCTTGTTGCTGTCTTCTTAGGCCATTCACCAAAAAATCCCTAAAATATTTAGGTTTAAATTGAAATATCTTAATTATTTTCCAAATTATCCTTACCTAAAATGATATTTTGAGTTTATTGTATTTTCTCATAGACATATTAAATTACACAGTTAATTAATTATAAACTACTAATTACATAATGTGAACATTCTTTTGAATTAGTGAAAAATATATATACATATAAACTCTATATTATGAACCTTTTTGAATTTTATGTTGACTATAATTTATGTTTATACAACTAATTAAATGGGCTTAACTTACTTAGCGGATACATAAAGGCCCAGTATCATTTTACATGGGCTACGTAAATCCTTTAAAAATCACATAACAAATATTATGTTTTTCTCGTTGTTCAACCACACATGAAAGTTGAAACTATATAATAAAGGCCACACATGAACTATATAATATAACCTCGCAGTATATAAAATCTTGGTCGTATAAGATATTGTTTTAAAAGTAGTTATGATTCATAATAACGTTACAATTTGAGTAGATTTATGACAAAACAAATATTTAAATACAAATTTAAAATATAACTGAAAAAATATTATAAAATATTAAGAATAATATCACCTATAGTTTGTGTGCTCATTTGTTGCTTAATTTCTAAACTGCTAGTATTTTTTGCATTTATCACTATAATAAATGCATAGATAACTATAATACAGTAAAGGTTATAAATCAATAACATTAAGATTACGTTATTTTATTAATTTATATAAGTGATAATTATGTCAAAATATTAATTTACAACCAGAAAAAAATTAGTAAATATATTTATCGAATATTAATTTATAAAAATTGCTCTCTGCAACCTTGATGGTACAAATAAACCATTTAATGTGATATGCAATTACTTATATATATACACACACATAATTTTGGTTTTAATATATGAAAATTAAATATTATTTTTACTATTAATATATTCTTAATAACTATCACCATATTTATAGTCTCTTAATATATAAGTAACGTTGAAACATGTCTTGTAGATAGAATATACCAAATTACATTAAATATTCATATCTAGTATTTATTAGTAACTTATACAAATTGTAACGTATTTTAAACGTATCATTATATAATGGTGGTGTTGTTACTTATGCACCAATCACTCATTTTTTCTTTTGTATCATTTCATTTCATTTATTTTCAAATCTTCTCATCCTCTCTATTTCTCTCTATTTCACTAGTAAATTTTCAAAATTCTTGTTATTTCATACATTCATATTTCGTTTTTATTTAAATATCAAGGTTTGATCTTCATTTTTTTACAAGTTCATTACTATTTTATTTACTCTCAATATCAAAATCGAAAAAAATAAAATAGTTTTTTTTCAATGGTGACAAAATCGAATCAAATAATTTATCTTACCACAAAAATTCAACTCTTCCTCAAATCATGAAGGAACTAAGAGAGCTTTGTGCTATGATTTTACCAATCCCAACAATAAACGTTATAAGTCTATATACATGTCGTTGTATCTGTATCTTTTCTTGGTCTAGTTGGTACCTCGAGCTCGCTGGAAGAATTCTTTCAATCGGATTTATTAACAATACAAGCTATTCAATCCTTAACATCGCAGAACTCTTTGAGGCACCGACTAACCAAGAAAAAATCAGATACAACGGCGAGTACATCGAATAGAATATTCGTTGATGTGATTGGTAAAACCATATTTCAGAGATCTCGTAGCCTTATATGACTTGAAAAAGAGTTGGAATTTTTATTTGAAAATGAATCATCTGATTTGGTTTTGTCCCTATTGAAAAGATTATTTTAATTTATCTAGTTTCGCTAATGAGATTAAATAAAATAATAGTGAGTTTATATTAAAACAAGGAGATGAAACTTTGCTATTTTAAATAAGGATAAAAGATAAATGTTTGACAAAAAAATTAACAAAGACAAAAGAATAAACCACTAGAGAACAAAAGTTGCAAGCTTGCCAACACAAAAATATTATTTTAATTTATATATCAAAGTATTTGATATATAAATATTTACTTTGTTATAAAATAATATGATTCATGTTTAGCTAGAAATGTCACATCAAATCTAATTATTTGTTAATGTTGTATTATTATAATAATATGATAGAGTCCAAATAAAAATAAAATCTCCTTAACTCAAAATAAAATATTGTTTTCTATCGATAAAAAAAAAATTAATTCGCACAAAAAACAGAGTCAATTCACACCAAAGAAAAAGATAAAAATGGAATTCAATCTAGAGGAGAAAAAGTATAAAAAACTTTAATTAATTTTACAGTTTAAATTTAATTATAAAATAAAATAAAATAAAATAAATTCAATTGGGCAGAGTCAGATATTGTAGACAAATCTTGAAGTGAAAGCAAGAGTATTGACCGAGCTATATTATCTGTCGTTGCTACAGAACCATTCTTTGGTTCGTTATAATTTTAATACGTGTCGACTTCTATTATCTTAATATATTATAAGTCAACAAAACTTTATATTAAATATAATATATAGAATTGGTCATAATATTTTAATAAAATATATATTACAAGTTAGTAACTAGAAAGATTCTTATTGTTGCGCGTTAGAGAAAAAGTTTCAGAAAAGAGAGACGATCAAAAACCAGAAACGTACGACTATCTCCGCCACATACGACGGGGAACTTCACTTCCTTCGGTCGCCCTAGTTCCCACCGGGAATCGGTTATGGAGATCGGAAATAATCCTTCAGCTTCTACTCCTTTAACCGGTTTCGATTTCTCATCTGCTGATGCTCCTCCTTTAAAATTAACTCTCTCGTCCGATCAGCTCAACTATTGCCACCAAGCTCTCGAGGTTTTCAAGGAAAGGATCTTAGATCCTGAATCTATCGCTCGAGATTTTGCCAATTTGGAGGTTTGACTTTGTCTACTCAATAGCTGAAGAAATATTCGTAGTATAATAAAGTCTCTTTAAATGTACGCAGGCAAATATGTTACGATCATCGGAGATGCAGCGAAGCTGTACTGTGGCTGTGAACAGTTTCAATTATGAGAAGAACAGATACATAGATGTTGTGCCATGTATATTTTCATTTCCTTAAGACTTTTCTCAGGTTATGTACAGTTTCTGATTGGATTGTATCTCTAAATCTTTGATTTGGCTTTTGGATAGTTGACAAGAACAGGATTGTTCTGTATCCATATAAAAACTATAGATCATCATCTGCTAAGGGATATATGAATGCAAGCTTAATTAAGGTTCACTTGTTATTTACCTGTGTGTTTTCTGAGGTTTTTTTGAGAAGGTTTACATGATTGGATTATTATGTTTTGTAGACATCGTCGTCGTCTGAGAGTATTTCTGAGTTTATAGCTACACAAGGTCCTCTATCAAATACGTTGGAGGACTTCTGGGAGATGGTGTTACAGCAGCGTTGCCCAGTCATAGTGATGCTTACTCGTTTGGTAGACAATTATAAGGTATCTGTTTGCATTAACTTCAAAGGTTTTGTAACTTGTTGCTTGATAAAGTAATAACACTTAACTTATTTGTTTAGTGATTGATTGATGAACTCATTCTTAAAAAGTTATAGTTTGTAAGGAGGTTTCTATTGCCACATGATATTATTATCTTCTCTTTGATCGCGTATGGGTGATGCAACTAGTGCTTTATAACTAGAGTCCATAAACAGTGATGACAATGACTATCTCACTGATGTTGATTAATGAACTTATCTGTGTTCTCTTTTTCATACTAACTTATCTGGCTTCTTGTTATAGAATGAAAAATGTGGGGACTATTTTCAAGGCGAAGAAGATAAACCTAGAAAATTTGGCAACATATCTATTAAGACAAAGTGGATAAAGATTACTGACACTTCACTAATCTTGCGGAATCTTGAAGTTAACTACAAGCAGGTAAGAATCTTGTATCACTTTGCTACTGAATCAATTCCTCTATTTAAAAGACGGATATGTATCATCTAAACTGAGAGAACTGTATGATGTTGTGTTTCAGACAAAGGATCATCATCATCAGCCCATGTCCGTTTTACATATTCAGTATCCGAAATGGCCTGATCATGGAGTTCCTAGGGATACTGTAGCTGTACGTAATATTCTCAAAAGACTATATCAAGTACCATCTAGTCTCGGCCCAATCATAGTTCACTGCAGGTACATCTCATCAATGTGTGTCTCTCTATATGTAAGTGTCGTTCAACGTCTTCTAAAAGAACTGTTTTAAATATTTCAGTGCAGGTATAGGAAGAACAGGAACATACTGTGTAATACATAACACAATCCAGAGAATACTTGCTGGGGATATGTCTGCTTTGGATCTTGCTAAAACTGTAGCAATATTTCGTAGCCAACGCATTGGCATGGTTCAAACCATGGTACATCTTCTGTCTTTTAGCATCTCACAACATTATGATTGTTTTGCTATGACTTATTCAACTCTTTTCTTGTAGGATCAATACTTGTTTTGCTACAAAGCCATTGTTGATGAATTAGAAGATCTAACCACAATAGGGACAGATGCTTGAACAAGTTCCTAAAGGTAAGAGACTAATTAAACATGTAAATCTAAGTGAGCCTTGTAATATTATAAAAATTCATGACTACTAACATGAAGTATACTGGTACTGTAAAGTATAAGCGTTGATTGAATAAAACATAAGAATGTTAACTGAAGAAAAAACACAAGGAACACAGATACACCCACTCATGTCCGAGCCAATACAAAAGTTACTAATGACACCACCATTGATCAAAGAACTTGACGGTGTGTGTCTATGACATTTTGTTTTGGAACTCAGATGTCTCATAGACACGAGCAGTATTATCAACAGAGACTGAAACAATAAAGTCTGTGTTGGTAGAGACTGAGATGCCCTGAACTGCATCTTCGTGACCATGATAGATATGAACACAGTTACCTAATAAGCTATCCCAAACACTCACTGTACCATCAGCACAGCCTGTAGCTATGTACTTGGATGTTCCTATCCAAGTCAAGCATGTCACACCTTCCTGTAATGAAAAAATTATAGGAAGGTTTGGTCTTTTAGTTTCGATCTTTGTTTTGATTCTATCTTTAAAGACACTACAAGGTTTTTATACCGTGTGGTCACAAATGAACCGAGGAGTTGAATGCTGTAGATCCCAAATTATAAGCTTCTTGTCCATTCCACCAGTTGCAGCCAAAGGAATGGTTGTAGAACTTGGTGAAAACTTCACACATTCAACTGAATCGGTATGAGAAGTCAAAGAACTCACAACCTGTTGGTATGAGAAGTTAGTTAATATGTCGAATGCTCTGATAGCTTTCCGGTGAGAGCAGTAAAGTAAAATACGAACCTTTCCGGTGACTATATTCACAATGTGAACAGAACCATCTTTAGAGCCACTAATAACAAGACTTGAACTAGAGTTAATATCTAAGCTTGTCAACCCTTCTGTATGATAAGGATGACCTACACAACATCATAAGTAAAACCATTACACACCAGTCATAAAAACACGAAAACATATAGTCTACAAACCAAGAAGATCACTTACCTTTAACAACATGAATGCTTTCACATGTTTTTGGATTCCATACAATCAAACTTGCATCATCAGAGCCAGTACAAATTAGTTTACCTACAATAACCACAACATAGATAATAAGAAAACCCATAACGCAAATACGATAAAAAAAAAGCTTATATGTTTAATACCATCAGGAGTGAAGTCACCACAAGTAACATTAAGATTATGGCCTGAAAACATATTAAGATAAGTTCCTTTATCAGCATTCCACATCCATAAAGAACAATCTTCTGATCCAGCCAACACTACATGTCCTCTCGGATGCCATCGCACCCACTGAACCAAAAAATCACGAAGTTAACTACAATTTCGATATATAGTAACCAAACACAAGTTTTTAATACCTCAATTCCAGCACCAGGACCATCTAAAACACATTTCAAAGCTCCTGATGAAGTATCAAAGATCTGAACAACACCATCTAATCCTCCTGAAGCTAATAACTGACCATCAAAACTAAAAGCTAAAGAAGAAACAGAGTCTTTATGACCAGGAAGCTCAGCAGCCCAATCTCCATTACCAATTTTCCAAAGAAAGGCTTTATCATCACCACCTCCAGTTGCAACAAGTGTAGTATCTGTTGGACTACAAGCTAATGCATAAACCTCACCTTTATGACCAGTGAATGTGTGAATTGAGTCATCGTTATCTGAAATATATAACAGTTTAGGTTTAGTAGAGTTTAGAATTGTAAAATTCTAATATAGGTGATGATAATAATTTACCAAATTCTTCATTGGTATTGTCATCATCTTCATCATTATCATCTGCTTCAGGAAGATCTAAATCCATAATAGAAGAGGAGGTATAAACATACATATATATACAATGAAAGGTGAGGATTGAAGAATCGAGAAGAAGAAGAAGAAGAAACCTTCTTCGTCGACATCGAATTCATGGAGGACATCTGATTCACCAAGGAAAACATCTCCTTCTTCTTCCTCTTCTTCCATTGATTGATTATTCATCTCTGTATTATTACTCATCTTCTTCGATTCTTTCACGAAAGGTTGTTGTTTTTACAGCCACCACGAAGAGAATTAAGACGACGACGGTGATGAAGGTGTGAGTGTGACGTGTCACGACGATGGAACAAAGATAACAAAAACTAGAAAAACCCTTCTTTACTTTTTTGGGTCCAACGAAAACCTTTAGTTCCTTACGAAAACGACGGCGTTTTATTCGCATAAACATCAAATGACGTCGTTTCACTACGCATAAATATCTGATTTTGCATGTTCATCATTACATGGTTCTTAGTACTTTAGACACTTATTTTTAAATATAAATATGTAATATTCGTGTAAGCATAATGTAGTTGATGCTATATACAAATTTCTTCTATAAATTTATATACAACCTTTATAATCACTTGTTTATAACTAAAATGTAAATGTCATTTTATATCATAAATTTTGGATGTTACATTATTTAATAAAAAAAGACATTCTTACACGAATCATTTGAAACTTACCACCGGTTAAAAAAAAACTACCTACCTTGTAAATTCATTATTACTATTTTACCTGGGACCAGATAACTCAACAGCATGTAAATCATAAGTAGAATCAAGAATCCAATCAGAGTTCAAATTTGTAGTCAAATCAATTTCTTTTCTCAAAATCTCAACTTTTTGCCATTGATCCCATTTCTCAGCAAGCCCATCTCCTTCAAGCATCCTTACAACATCAGACATCTTTGGTCTTTCCATTGGTGAACCTTGTGTACAAAGCAAAGCTACTTGAATCACTTGTTCTACTTCTCTTTCTTCATAGTTCTTTTGAAGATCTGGATCCACTAACATCTCTAGCTTCTTCTCCTTCAACAATCCTTTAACCTAAACCACCAAAACAAGTATTATTCAGAGATGTATATATCTACATTACAATTTCAATGGAAGCTTACCCAATCTAGTAACATAACATCATCATCATTCGCAAGCCGAGCAAGATCGAAAGCTCTTTGTCCTGTGATTAGTTCTAAAAGCATGATACCATAACCGAAAACATCGGTTTTCTCTGAAGATTTACCAGTTGAGAGATACTCTGGAGCAATGTGACCTATTGTACCACGAACTGCTGTTGTCACATGAGTATCTTTGTAATCCATTAGCTTCGCTAACCCGAAATCTCCAACTACAGCTTCGAATTCTTCATCTAAGAGAATGTTTGCGGCTTTTACATCTCGGTGAATGATCTTTGGATCACAATGATCATGTAAGTAAGATAAACCACGAGCTGAACCTAACGCAATTCTCTTCCGTGTTGGCCAATCAAGTGGAGGTTGTGATGGTGGTCTCTCTGCATAAATTTTGAGTCTATAAAGAAACACATAGGCTGGGCATTCGGATTCAGTTCTGATTTTTCGGTTTTTGGATAACCGAAGTGAAATATATTAAAGACCGAACATAAACCGATTTAATTTGGTTCAGTTTTCGGTTCGGTTTTGTAAAAAAAAAAAACTGAAATCCGAAAAAAAATCTGAAAAAAAGAAAACCAAAACCGAAATCTCCAAAAACCGAACCGAAACATCAAAACACCAAAAAACCTTTATATGATTCGGTTTATTTCAGTTATCCGAAGAACCGAAATCCGAATCCGAAACCAAAACGAATCCAAAAAGTATGTAACCTGTAAACCGATCGGTTTTAGCATCTAAACCGGTTCAGTTTCAATTCGGATTTTTTGGCTCAGATTTCGGATTCAGTTTCGGATTTATGCCCACCCCTAATTACACATGTAAAGATAAAAACCAATTTAAAGAAAGTAACAATACCTCTAAGACAAGAAGCAACACTTCCATTAGCCATGTAAGGATACACAAGTAATCTCTCAGTTGATGTCATACAAAAACCTCGTAATCTCAAGAGGTTTCGATGAACAGCCATACTTATCATTTCTACTTCTGTCTGAAACTGAAGCTCTCCACCTGGAGTTCGTTCTTCTTTAAGTCTCTTGACAGCAACAAGAGTCCCATCAGCTAAACGTCCTTTGTAAACTTTCCCAAACCCTCCTCTTCCCAAAATGTTCTTGTTACTAAACCCGTCGCTCGCCACTTGAAGTTCCCGTAAAGAAAATCTCTTGAGCTGTCCTAAATGAACCTCTGGATCTTCTTCAGCTGCATAGAGAATGGCTTCAACTCTAGAAAATTGTTGTCTAAGAATAACTAGTGAGAGTAATAAACTTACCGGGTACATCGAAGAAGATATCTAATGGCTTTCTTCGTCGCCACCAAGCAAAGGCTATTGCAGGAGCTGCAAAGAGCAATGCAGCACCTGCAGCCACTCCACCTGCTATTGCTCCAGTTATACCATACCCATCTGAAATCAAATTTAGAAGGATCAAAAGCAAAAACAATATCTACTTTGTTTATCGGCGAGATGATATAAGGGAAAGCAGAAGAGAAATTTTATCTTCTATATATTAAAAACAGTATAAGAGAAAGCTGTGGGCATTCGGGTTTGGATTCGGTTTTCGGATAACCGACTTAAGATATATTAAAACCCGAATAGAAACTCATTTAATTCGGTTCGGTTTCGCAAACAAAAATTTATCCAAAATAGAAACTGAATCCAAAAACCCGAAAATCGGAGGAAAAACCCGAAAAAATCCGAAAACCGAAAAAAAATTCAAAAATCAAAAAGCCAAAATCCCCTAAAACCGAACCGAAAAATAAAAACACAAAAAACCTTTATATAATTCGGTTTATTTCGGATAAACTGAAAAACCGAAATCCAAATCCGAAACCGAAACTGGTTCGCTTTCGCTTCGGATTTTTTGAATCAGTTTTCGGATTTATGCCCATCTAATCCTGTTAAACTGAAAAGTAGCAGCTTACTCGGCATGGAAACTGGTGGAGGTGGAATAAAAGGTGGCGGAGGAGAAAACGGAGGCGATCCAGGACACGGGTGACTTGTAACAGGTCCACAAAGGTCTAAGTTATTAGCAAAACTACACAACATAATAACAAACTTTCAGTTACCAAATTAACTAACACAATAACTGAAAACATAAGATAATAACCTGATTGGTGTGAAGAGTGAGAAGGAGCCATTGTCAGGAACCGAACCAGAGAGTTTATTATTCGATAGATCTCTGTGTTACATCCATCAAAGTTACGTGAATATTAACTCAAACCATATCAATTCAAAGAAGAAGACATAAGTGAAAACTCACAACACTTGAAGGGTAGTTATATTGGTTAATGACATTGGTATTGAACCTGTTAAACTGTTGTTGTTAAGCCGGCTATTCTTGCATATGAGAAACTGTTTCAGTTAGATCATTGAAACAAAGCCGAAGATCGAAACAAGAATGTAAAGAAATTGCACTTACAGAAACCTTAGTTTTGAAAGCTTTCCTAATGATTCTGGTATAGGACCAGTGAAGCTGTTTAAGTAAAGATCCAAACTAACTAAGTTTGTCAGATTCCCAAGATTACTAGGAATAAAGCCAGTTATGTTGTTACTATAAAGCTCCCTGTAAGAAAAAAAACAAGAACATTGGATTTATTTGGTTTTAAAGCCATTGTGGATAAGTGAGACTTACAAATACTGTAGATTCTTGAGGACACCAAGTTCTGGAACTAAATGGCCAGATAACTCTGCATTCCCTAAATCACTATAAACAACAAAACAAGAATATATAAGAAACTAGATTGAGTTGAGTTAGATTGGATTAGTAAGAAGACATTACACTCTTATAACACTGTTCTCATTGTTACAAGTGACATGGAACCATGTACAAGGATTAACAAGTGTAGGATCCCAGCTTTGTAAGACATTGTTTGGATCAACTAGAGTAACTCTTAAAGTATGTAAAGCATCACCTGTAACAAGAACCACAAAACTACACAATTAGCATTCAAGAAAACGAATTGAGAAAGCAAATGAGAGAAGAAAGAGAGCTTTTACAAAAACCTTCTAAGTTTGCAGAAACAAGCCATAGTGAATGATTTGGTAGTAGTAAAATGAGTGAAACTAAGATAAACACAATATGAATCGTCTCCATTTTTTGAATCAAGAATGTCAACTTTTTATATCTCTTTCAGATCCAACATTATCTCTTAGAAACCCTAACCTATGAAAAAATCTTACAGAGACAACATCAAAACACTAAACTCTAATCATCGAACTTGCTTTAACACTCAATTAGTAAGTAAACATAAAACAGTTCAAAAATAATTCAAAAATCCTTATTCTCTTGTGTTATCGTCGTCTTCTCTCAAACACACACTCTCTCTCTCTAAACGTGAAGTAATAATAAAAAGAGCTTTTATGAGAAATCTTAATTAAGCACGGCCGCAATAAAACAAAGCCTGCCAGAGAAACTATTATGATTAGTGTGTTGTGTTGTTCGTCTCCTCTCCTTTTTTATTTCTTCTCTTAAAATAATTATTTTTATATTTAAAAAATCTCAACAGGCTTTATGGAGAGTGTGAGGAAGACGAGGAATATAGCTGCCCGGAACGGTGCTGCCCGTTTTTAGACAGTAAACAAAACAAAAAACACGGGTTTAGTGTAAGATCGTTGAAAGTGACGTGACTTGGATTTGGGCAATGTAGTTGAAGCTATTTAGGCTTAACCCGTTTCTACTAGTCAAACCTTTCTCTTGGGCCCCACTCTATTTTCTTAATTTAATTAATTTTTAAAATCTTTTAAGTAAGATTCGCAAACAAAATTTTTGCTAAAGAAAAGTTGAAAATGTAAAGACGGCAAAGACAAAATTTGGCCAAATTCCACTGTGGAGGGTATTTATGACATGCACTCAATGACTTTACCACTGTTATACAATACTACAAATTAACTAAAACTTGTCGTTTTGTTCATATTGGTTTCTTCTAGTGTTTGATCATTCAATGAATGCATTGAGTACTATTGCAAAAATAAAATGAAAAGTAATTATATTTGTTACCCCTATAAATATCCCACATTATGCTTCTGCCCATGTGGTGCTCTTTTATTTTATATTATTATAAAAAGGTTTCTAGAACAAATTTTAAAAGTTAAAATAAAAAAATTTAAGATAATGTTTATAATCCTAATTATTCTGAGAGATTATTATTTGTTCATCTTTTCTAGCCACGAACAAATGTAAAAAAAAAAAACAGTATTTACGGACATAAACGCCATAATTGTGACTTTGTGAGAAAGGACATAACATACAGTATCATCTCAACAAGCAAATAATAGTGGCAGACGCACACGCAAACGCCAAACGCTGTATTAGCGATTATAAAGAAAAACTCATTTAATGATAAGGATCCTAAGTGAGTTTTCGCCAGATAGAACCTTTGGAAGCAGCTAAGCATTTGACTCTTGGGAATACAAAACCTGTCTTTGGAGGGTTTCCATCTACAAGAGTGTTTTCATATATTTCTCTGCATTCTTGTACAACCTGTTTTCATCATCACCACAAATTAACCCAATTTCGCAATTACGATTTCTTCGTGAACTCTTAATTGTTCCGTACCAATTCAAGATCTGTTAATAAAAAAAAGAGAGTTTGGTATTTACCTCTTTTGTGTCTTTCCTTGGTATGCCTTCACGTAGACTAACAAGCTTCTCCACGACCTCGGCCTACGAATTTATATGTGTTAAGTACAAATGGTCAGGCCCGGTTCTAAGGATAGGACACATAGGCGGTCGCCAAAAACATCCACTAGATTAGAAATATCTTTTTAGTATAGTAATATGTTTTAAATTCAAACTTTTAAAATTTTATATGTTTTTTTATAAAACTAATGTTTTTTTGGTTTTTCTATAATTTAAGATTTTGTTATGGATTTAGGCATATTTTGGATTAAAAAATTTCGTATAGAGCATCCAAGATGGTTGGGCCGCCGACCCTGTAAATGGTCTTGTAAAATCAATAGTAGTAGGCTTTGTTTTTTACCGGGCAGTCAGGCTGGTGTTCAAGAATGTTTGAGTACACGAGTGTAAATGCATCTAAACTCTCTGCTGATGCAAGTTCTCTCAGATCACTCATTATTCTGATTCTGCTCTCCACTTTCTGTAACACAAATCCCAGTCGATGTCGCCGGTTAATGTATCTGGACTTAAATATATAGTTATCAGGTTAAGATGAGTCATAATAACTTACAGATGCACTTATATACTCTCTAAAGAAGTCCATAAGAACCTCTTCGTCAAGTCTCATCCGTTCGATAGTTTCTTCCTTGATGTAGTTTTTCTGGAATTACATGCGTCAACCCCAAGGTTCAGTGTCTATGTATAACGATGAAATACGAAAGGTAACTACGAGAGGATAAATGTGAAACCTGTGTTAGGAGATGATCAACATAAACAACAACGGTTTCTTCCAAACAAGCTTCGACAAATCTTCTAAATGATCTTTCTTCGACATACCTACACAGTCACCATTAAAAAGCTCAGTAAAGTTGGTTTGATATAAGTTCTATTAGAGAAAGGGGGCCATAGAAAACTCACATTTTCACATCTGTGAAATAATCATTAAATGTTGCCACTAGGTACTCAGTAACCTGTCCCTCGCACCATTCTATAAAATAAATAGCTAGGTTAAGTATAAACAAACCGAGAACACATATCAAGTACATATGTCATCTCATTGAGAAATAAGACGATCAAAGTAATGATTTACGAGGAGATGTAGAAATAAGATAGATGAGAAAACGTAATGATAATATTACAAGGAACAGAACTGTAACATTAAAAAAAACATAAACAAAATTAATGCAGATGAGTAATCTATTAGTCACCAACTGAACTGTCTCTATTCGCAAATTAATAAAGCTAACAGATAAGTGCTTTAGAATGGCAAATACCTTTATGGTACAGCTTGACAAGTAATTCCTCAACTCCTGGATCCTCAAAGATAACACGAACTGTCTGATGCACTGCTTCCTGAAATCAAAGGATCAGATGGGACTTGTGAGAAGCCCAACAAAATTTCAACTCAAGAGATTGTAAGGTAACGTTAATTTTTCATCTCAACAGCCACCTGGGCACAACTACGAGGTCATATATAGAGATTACGATTGAAGACGGGAGAAATGGGAATCTTTTACATACCTTAGCCACCTCCAAAAACCCTTTGCAAGTGTCTTCAAAATTTACCTGACAGGAACACCACAGTAGAAAAGCATTATCTTAGCATGCAAACAAAGGTGTCGGAGTAAGATGTGGGCTATAGAAGGACTGAGAGTAGGTAAGATGCAGTGGAATTTGACACTTACGATCAAAAGAATAAATTGAGATCAGAAAATGGCAGCTGGATTACCTGCTCCGCATAGCTCTGTGGAAGTGCTTCTAAAGTGCTATTACTCAATTCCATGGCAAGGTCATAGCAGCGAAGGTTGTTGTTTATCTGTAGGAATTATTTAAAATATAAATATTCGGTGAAAAATGGAAGAATGGTAATAGTTCCATTAAAAGAGTCTTTTAATTTGACATACGATTGCACAGAGAGGTTCCAGACCAATCTCAGAAGCGGGTTCCTCAACTCTCTTCTTTTCAGCTGCTTGGAAATCGATCATAACCTGAAGTAATCAACACCATGAATCAAAACGTAGAACATGCACATGCTATGCTACGAAAGTTTCGAAATTTTAAAAGTATAAGAGCTAGAAACAAATGAAGGATGGATTGTTAAAACACAATGAAGAGGAAGAAGTAGAAAGAAAACAAAAAAATGGGGGTAAATGGAACTGGACACTAGAGTATAGGATATTGAAAAAAGCTAGAAACTGGTAAGTCTCCAGCATTAACATTCATGTGTTCAAGAAAGTAAAAACGATTTCAAATTTCTGAGTATAGCCGAATAAAAACCTGAGTAGGGAAATGAAATATCTCCAATTATAACCCCTTTCAGTTCATAGCAAAATAAAATTGGGTGGGACCAGAAAATGTCTTTGAAATCTCTCTGACTTACTTGAATAATAGCCAAAGCAATCCTGTACAACATAACATCGGTGCTATTATCTCTGACAATTTGCACTTGCTCTCCAAGTATTCTGAATAGATCTACAGCAGCCGGTGTGTATAATTTTCCTTCCTCTGTTTTCTTAGGTGCCTGCACCTTATCTGCCTCAAGGATATTCATATACCATTTCTGCAACCAAAAAGGATTGTCAACTAAAGCTTAAGCAAAAAATAATTATTAAATTATTAAGCTTCCAAAGCCAAAAGAGAAGGTCAAAAGTGCATATCATTACCTTCGTTGTAGCTTGCATTCTTTCAACATATGCATTCATTAGAGGATCCATTGAACCACTCTCAGAACACACTTGAGCTAGTGAATCATCAACACCGAGTGCAATCAAGTTTTCTTGGTACTCTACCACCCAACCAGTCACCTAGCAAAAGCCAAAAAGGAAAGGGAATATACATTACTCATTATAGGATGTCTGATGCACAAAGACAAGGTAAAACGAGTGAGGTATACTGTGAGCACATAGTGTTAAGGCATGAATACAATGGTGCCAATAATAACTTATTGCAGCCACATAATATTACCCCTTTAAAATTTTCCGTGTTCTTCCCTGTCAAATAACTCACACTAGCTGGACATTTGCTAGAATACGTACATGGTTTGTTAAAAATGGCCTCGATGTTTGGCCAGGAAACACAGAGCAACAAAGCATGAAAAGCAAAATTTGCAAAGTCTGAATTGCTACACAACATGGCAAGAACACTACCAAAAAGCAAGCTTTACACACCTTTAAAATCTCTATATTTGTCAGATCGTTGGCCCGGTCACTGAGCAATCTGAGCATTTGTATGAATCGCTCTGTATACAGGTTCACCATAAGCTGAAATATTTCATACCTGCCAACAGGGAAGATTGCTAACACTCATTTCTATGTGGGGAGATGGAATAAGATTTTAAGCAGTATTCTTTCATGGTTCTAGAAGAACAAAAAAAGAAAGTCGTATAGGAAGAAAAACCTTGGAGGAAAACAAGGAGCCACATAGTCATAAACATCTCCAAGTTCCTCTCCAATCTAGTTGTAAAACACAATAGCAAGAGTTTGAAAAACCCAGATGATAAAAAGTATTTGTGAAGGATACAAAGGACTTTGATATCACTCGCTATAACCGTGGAAGATAACATTGGGTATTAACGACTATGAAATAGGAACAACAATTGATGCTCTAGTTAATCAAAAGTCAATGTAACAGGAACAACAATCTAAGATAGTCAGGTCAATTAGGAACGATTGCAACACAATGGTAACATACTAGATCATTAGTCATATCATTAAAAAAAGTTTAACTAATTCAGTCAACTTAAGGAGGTCTACTGAATCGTATCCTACAAACGAAAACCTATTAAATAAATGAGTAACAAACCGTTCAGACTGGTAAACATCAGAAAGACACAATGAAAAACAAGTGCATGCAAGCAAGGGAACCTGTTGCACAAACCGTTTTAGCTTCCTCCAAAGCTGCTTTTAGATCTTCAAATACAAGCTGCTTAATAGTTCAGTGTTAGGATGACTCAAAAAGAAACACAACAATTTTAACTATTCCACCAAATGAAAATTTCAAAAAGAAATTCCCACCGCCAAAAGCCTGTTGAATCGATCTTCGACTGCCTTTCGAACCTGCTCGTAGCATTTGTCCTTGTAGCCTTTCCCTTGGACTTTTAACTTCTGTTGTGTAAGACCCTTTGACGAAGCTGACGTTGTAGTAGCTTTCCTGGATTCCATCACAACACATATAGATATGTCAGAAGTGATTATAGGGACTTCAATAAAATATCATTGCTTTTGAGGAGACTAGATCAAATGCATAAAATAATTTAGTTAAAACCCACAGTTAACAATTGAAAGAGATCTTCAGTAACAGCTGAGAAACAGATCAAGAAGAATATAAACAAAAAAATTCAGACGCACTTGCCAGGCCTTCGAGGATTTGCTACAGATGCCATCGCACCTTCCCCCTCAGCCTCTGCTGCTTCTTCAGCAAGTTGCTGGTCAAGAATTTCTTGCATCTCAACAACCCTTTGACAGAAAAGACCATTATAAGTTAGAACCAAACTTAGTTAACCTGTTCACTAGAAAAGAAGTTTTATTGAATAAGAGACACATCATCCTGTGTTTACGGAACTTCAAATGCGAACATAAAATCCATGATAATTGCAATGTATGTAGCATGAAACTATAAAAAGATAATTTGCTTGTCCAAAACTAGTTGTCACGGTAAGACAATAACTTATTTATCCTACTTTACCAAATTGAACAGATTTTGATCATAAATCATAATCACCAGAAAGTATGTATGCACAATCTTTCTTGCTTATTAAAACAAATTTGCAACAAATACTGATAAGTAAAAATACTGGTAATATGTGCCATAGATGAAGCTGAAGGATGTCTTTGGTGAGGAATAATACCTCAAAGCACGAACCAGGGTTTGTGGGCTGCAGAACAAAGAGATACATTAGTGACAGACTAAAAGTACTTAATCAGCTATTTTGAGATAAAACAAAAGATAAGTAATATTGGAAATCTCAGCAGAATTAAGAGCTTAGCAACAATGGATAGCTTAATTCAACACAGAGAAAGCTCCAAATGTGTACTTAGGCCCTACAGTCTGCCTAACAGCATAAAACAGGGAATATAGCACCACATAAACTATTTCTTGTCATATATAAATACTCATATCTATCTACTGAATAACTGGTACAGTCCAACTATGCCCCTCTCATCCCTTGACATTTCTTTCTTCCATGATCTAGTGTTGTTTCCTAGCCTCATTTTTATTAAAAACCAGCATGGATGATAATACTAAAATAAGGCAGTAGAGATAAACAAAACTGGAATTAGACAAAGAAGTTGAGCATAATCATATATTTTTACTCAAAATACCTTTCTTTGGACAGTTTGTAATAGTTAGAAACATGACCCCATAGTGTCTTCTCGAATGTTTCCCATGTTCTATCAACATCTTCAAAATACTCCCTGAACACCCATCAGAAAACTTGTAAGAAATTGGTATGCAAGATCATGTAAAAAGAAAAGACAGCCCACGGGCGGGATCAAATCATCATAGGCACAATCAAAAGAACAACAGCTCCATGTAGTGCTCATTTACTTAAGCATAGAGATCTAATTTCCGGCTCATAATCATTTAGCAGCCCAGCAGCTCTTGAATTAAAGCTTTCAGGCCAGTTCATGTAACTACGAAAAGCAAAGTAAGGAAAAGATTGGAACAAATACAAACCTTAGCCTCCCAACCTCTTCTCCAGCAGCTGCTAAGGCAAATCTCCGTTTACCATCAAGTGCTGTTAACCTCTGTAGAAGAAAGAACAAAAAGAATATCATGTCTTACACCAGACATTCACTTTCTCAAAAGTGACGCAGTCAGAAATGTCTGGAATTCATGGGAAGAGGAACTCATGCTACCTCGTAAGTGTTAACAATTTCTTTATCATCACTCAGAGACTCCCGAGCTGCAGCAGCTTCAACGGAAATTGACATCATACCTTCTACATCCTAGAAAAGGACAATGAGGTACAAAATCAGTTGATATACGCTTGGAGGCATTTAAAAACTGAGACGATCATTTAAGTTCTAGATTAAGTTAGAAGGATAATACTAAACCAAGAAACTGTTTGAGACTTTGAGCAACAGAATCAGTGCTAGTTTCTATATCTACCTTTAGAGTTTTGTTTAGATTATTTCTGGCATTACTCAAGAGCTTTATTTGGTCATGATTGTCAATCAAAGTTTGACATTCCTGACAAAGCCTGTGGTACAAGCAGTTAAGTTAGAAGGTTAATATGCGAAAGTTGGTATCTGAGATTCAAGAATCTTCTGGCTAAGTAAAAACATACTTGTCGATAGATATGAAATTATCCCGCAGCTGATTAATGGTTTTCTCAGATGAAGAAAGCGATTCTAACCCAGCTTGAGCTTGTTCCACCTGTAAATTGTCAGCAGATATTATCTTAACACATAACAAGACAAAAATCCGAAAAAAAATCAAATACAAAGAAGACCAAATGAAAGCTTAACCTGCTCAGCAACCATGGTACTAAGTTGTGCATCATTAGCCTGATTAAAATAAACAAGTATCACCAGTAAGGTAATTAACACATTACATTCCCGAAAAATTTGAAGATAAAGGTAATATTAAATAGCAAATGAAAATCTCAAATTCAAATCGAAGCGTCACTCAGAAATAATAATCAGTGAAAGCGATATTTCTAATCTAATAAAATTCCGATTGCAATTCCAAGCAAGATGACAAACCTGTTGACGAGCTATGTAATCGGCCTTGATTGAAGAAATAGACTGCAAAAGTTCAGGTAACGGCAAGAGCTTCGCCACCTCTCGCACAGCCGCCTCCTTCGCTTCCACACCAAGATCCTCGACCATCATCTTCGCTAGATCAAGTTAATTATCAAACTCCGATCCTAAACTTGAATCCTGTCACTGCAAATGATTCAACAATTACTATATCGGATATGAGAATCAAGAGATCTGAAACAGAAACGTATAAATTGTTTTTAATATAACTAATTTATTTTATATTTAAAAAAAACGATTGGAGAATGGAGATAATTTTGTTGTATAAATTTTATATTTATAAAATAAGTAAAAGATTATTAAATAAATATAAGGACAGATGTGTGCAATTTGTGTGACGCAGAAAAGCCGGAAAATCCCAGTAAATGTTGTCAAATAGAGAAGGGACGAGAACAAAGACTGTGAGCGAGCGGAGAACAGATAAAATAGTGAGAACTTAGAATATTCAAAAATACTCGACGATCAGCCAAGTGAAGCTATTCTCTGGTTATTGGAAGAGATGCTTCTGCTTCTTCCTTCACCAATCGTCTCTTTTCCCGCCAAATCCAGTATACAACTGGTCTCACCACCTTCTTTGCCGCTGCGAAGATGTAACTCAACTGTCGTTGTTTCTGCTGCGTCTAGAGATGTGGATAGCTTCACGAGTAAATCTGGTTATTTATTCAGTCTCAGTGCCGATGAGACTGATACTTTGGCTGAATATAATTTTTCCAGGATAAATGATATGTATAAGAAGAAGCCTCTGATTCTTCTTCGTAGATTAGCTCAGATCGGAACTGCGTTTGGTTTCTGGTTTGGACTTCGACTAGCTGATGAAGCTCTTGAGCGTTCTCAACAGATGTTTAAGGTCTTTAATTCGAATTCGTTTTGTGTTGAAATGTTACTACTGCTCTTAATTGTTCTCATGCTTTATTTTCGTTTTACGAATTAGGTACGAGCAGCGGAGCTTAGGAAATTACTGGTGGAGCTAGGTCCGGTATGGTTTCTCTCTTTACCCTCTAATTCGTTGATGTTCATCCAAATTCCACAATGCAGTTTCATGATTTTGATTTGTTTATAGGCGTACGTCAAAATTGCTCAGGCTGTTTCATCTCGTCCTGTAAGCTAACTTTTTCATTTCTGGAGCTTTGTGATTGTTATTTGCTATTATGATATGATTATTGAACTAGATTTGATTTAATCATCAATAGGATTTGATACCACCTACATACTTGGATGAACTCTCGTTGCTACAAGATCAAATAACTCCATTTTCAACCCAAGTTGCTTTCAATATGATTGAGGATGAACTTGGCCTTCCTATAGATGAGCTTTTCTCTGAGATTTCTCCTGAGCCTGTAGCTGCAGCGTCACTTGGACAGGTATGCCAGAAGTAATACTAATTTCTTATTGCCAGACTGTTATTTGATGTATGAGAGCTTCTTCTAAAATATGAACCCTACACTGGTCTATGTTTCAGGTATATCAAGCTAGGCTTCGTAGAAGTGGAAAGGTTGTTGCTGTCAAAGTGCAGCGGCCTGGTGTACGTGCCGCTATTGCGCTGGACACACTAATTTTGAGATATATAGCTGGTTTGATTAAAAAGGCTGGAAGATTCAACTCAGATCTAGAGGTGCTGTGATTGTGTAAATTAGAGTTTTCTTTGAATAAAAAATGTGTTCTGTCAACATTACCTAAATTTTGAAACTATCTTTAGGGATACAGAGGAATATTTAAACTGTGTTGAGAATTACTCTAGTGTCCATTCCGGAGGATTCTAGTAGAATAATTTGAATACTTTGGATAACTCGTTTTCTAACTCTCTGTTTGAGAGAAAAGTGGAAGCCTTAGTAAGTCAGAGTGTACTTTTAATCCACTCCAAAGCTGAATTTTAAAATTCTATTTGCAGGCAGTTGTTGATGAATGGGCAACAAGTCTGTTTAAGGTAAAGTATACACTCCTACCACAAGTCGGTTTTCATGTTTGTCTAGACATTTGTATTCTGATTCATAGGATATGTTTTTCTTAAAATCAAATCGGTAAGCTCTTGTCTAGACATTGAGTTAAAAGGGTGTCAAACTGGTTTCTCTTTATGCAATCCTAGATAATGAAATTCAATGGTTCAAGGTGATGCTGGGAAAGGATAATTTCATCTTTATCTAGTTAGTGTGAGAGATGGATACATGATGTTAGATTCTTTAATGTCTTGAAAGATCTTTTAGATGGACTAGTTGTTGCATGTTAAATTTTCTTATTCGAGGAATATCTTAGAGCTTTATATTGAATACAGGTAAATCACATTGAATGCAGGAGATGGATTACTTGAAAGAAGCTCAAAACGGAATAAAATTTAGGTAAAAGCCTGCTAAGGTTTGAGTACTGTCCGGCCTTGTTTGATCTCCTGTAGATGTTACGGTAACTTTAAAGTCCCATTACAAATTGTTGATCTGAGCTATAGATCATGTGGTAGTTTGCTTAAGCGTGGACTTGGACAACATGATTATTTTTTCTAGAGCATACTAGCTCAGATAATGGTTAGATCTTCTCTAAGGGAATCCCTAAAGAAACATTCTATATGCTTGAATAGGAAGTTGTATGGTAGCATCAAAGATGTCTTGGTTCCAAAGATGTACACAGAGTATAGTACCAGCAAAGTTCTGGTAATGGAGTGGGTGGAGGTATGAAATCAAACATTCGCAGTTAAAGAGTCGTTTTCTTATGGCTTTCTTCAGTCAAAGGAAATTTATGTTTCTTAAACACACAATAATTTTGGATAGTCTACTTTGTGTATCATTGCAGGGTCAGAAGCTTGTTGAAGTTAATGATCTTTATTTAGTTGAGGTTGGCGTTTACTGTTCATTTAATCAACTTCTGGAGTATGGATTTTACCATGCCGATCCCCACCCTGGAAATTTCCTTCGTACATACGATGGGCAACTTGCATACTTGGGTATCCCTCGATCTTCAAACTAACTTTACGTCTTATCATGCTGCATTCCATGGTCCCTAATGTTTTTTATACGTGTTTCTTCGGTCAGAGAATCGTTGGCTCTGGTTATCGTTTAATTCTACCTGTGTTTCAGTTAATCTATCAGATCCTTTAGTGAATTAACCAGAAACATGAAAACCTATATACTTATGTTCAATGGTTTTTTTAAAAAACTTTTTGATGATTTGTTGTTATACACTACGTCTATGATAATCGATCCCTGCTCCAGACATGAAGATGGGAGCTTTTGGCTCTCTGGATATTTTAGTTTACTCTTCTAAGTAATATCTTTGTTTATAACTTCTTAAACTTTAAGTTCCTTTGCTGCCAGATTTTGGAATGATGGGAGACTTTAGGCCAGAATTACGTGATGGGTTCATGGAAGCATGTCTTCATCTCGTAAATCGTGACTTCAAAGCGCTGGCTAAGGACTTTGTAACTCTGGGGTACTCTGGTTATTGGTTTCTGTCAGAATCTGAACTTTCAACTGTTGACATTTCCTAATCTTATCGTCACAACTTCTATAGGCTTCTTCCACCAACAGCTGAAAAGGGTGCTGTGACAAAGGCTTTAACCGGTGCGTTCTTGCTTTCAATTTATAAAAGAGTGTTAGTATGCAGGTATGCGTTCGTATCGATTTTTTGGTTGCTTTGTTCTGAAACAATTGCCTCCTCTTTCTACAGATGTTTTTCAAGATGCAATTTCCAGAGGAGTTCGCAATATAAGCTTCGGTGACTTGCTTGGCGACTTAGGCATCACAATGTAGTAACAATTATACTTATATATAATATATTCTATTACGATTTTATTGAAATTTTACCGATATGTGGCTGGATGAGGGAGATTTGAAAGAGCTCTACTTATATTTTGTGCGTACATATTGGACCCTGATGTTCACTTTTCAAACTTTCAGGTACAAATTCAAATTCAGAATACCTCCCTATTTTTCTCTCGTTATCCGCAGGTACTTTATATCTCTTTTTCGGTTTATTACCATCCAGCTGGTATGATGAACAATCTTGTTTTGAGCTGTTGGGTTTCCTTAAACTTTAAAGCCATCTAGATATGGTATTGTTTAAATAAACATAAACGAACACTCATAGCATTTGCACAAGATTTTATGTCCAACTGGTCTATGCTTTAAATGCTTTATTCTCTTATCTAACATTTACTCTTAACCATGGTTTACATGTGATTAGTCCTTTTCGGTCTACTGAGGCAGCATTCACATAATATTTCGTTTCTCATCTTTGATTCCCCAGCCTTGCTGTTTTGGAGGGTATTGCCATTGGTATAAGCCCAAACTACAAGGTTTTGGGTAGTACATACCCTTGGATTGCTAGGAAAGTTCTAACAGACAGCTCTCCACAGCTGAAAAGCTCTCTGCAATCTCTTTTGTATGAGGTACCAAACAATTGTGTCAAATCACATTGAACATCCTTATTTCACATTCTGTTTCTTTCTGAATGTGCTAACCTTATATATGTCTCCGCCAGGAAGGTGTTTTCCGAATTGACCGCCTTGAGTCCTTGCTTAGCGAGGTGAAACTGAATTTTAATCCCTTTTGGTTGTTTGACTATCTATGGATTATACAAAATGCACTTAAAGTATCTTTGTTGCACAATCGCGCATCAGTGTCATTGTTGTTTGTAAATTACTCAGTAAACAGCTGAATATTACTATGAAGAAAGTCTTCGTAGAGGGAAATGAATAGCTTAGGTTTTAACTTTAAAATAACAAAGAGTAGCATTTGGTTTCTTATTTTACATCTACATTCTTCAGTCTCTTAGGACAGAGACGGCATTAGTTCAGAAACCAGTGGAGGGTACAGACTCTAAAATCGTCATGAAGCAAATACTTGCTTTTACTTTCACAGAACAGGCACGTTATAAGCAGTAGTTTAGTATTATTATAAAACTATTGTTACAACTACTTAAAAGTCTTGAATCATTGAACAGGGTTCTTTTGTAAGGGAAATCCTTCTTCGAGAATTCGCTAAGGTGAGCAATTCAAATATTTTATTAGCTATTCAATAATAAAGAAAAAAAAAACAGTTTGATCAAAGGGTTGTTATATAAACTGACTTGCTTGAAAATGTCATTGTTTGCTGATATTTTGCTTATTCAACAAGGGCCTTGATGCATTTGGATTGGCGACTTTAGACTCTTTAACATTTTCTGCTTCAAGGCCATTCACTTCCTTAACAGAAGAAGACATAACAAACCTTAGAACCTTTTATCGTCTCATCTCATTGTTTTCAGGAATACAAAAGCCTCAAACCGTAAGCACGGTAAGATCGTAGACATTCCTCTTCTGGTTTTTGTAAAGTAAATCAAGTGTTCTTTTTACTAATTTTTATCTTTAATGAACAAAACTAACAGGAAATAAAAGCTGTTAGTAAATATGGTGAGGCACTCATGCCTCTAGATGAAGCATCACTCATAATGTATCAGCTTCCATCAGCACAAGACATGCTTCCTATTCTCTCCATCTTACCTGAGGTAACAACATATGTATAACAACAACGCATCACTTTACATTATTTTTGTTTGTTATCTATGATTTGAGACTACATGTCTCCTAACTTATTTTTATTGGAATGAATGTGATATAGCTTCCACAGGAGTCGCAACAGAGGTTGCTTCAGTTACCAGGTGACTTGGTTGGAAGATTGGTGTCTCGGGCTTTCGCTAGAACCATTCGTAGGATACTTCTTTGATGTCCGGTTACAGAAAATGCTTGCAGAGTTTATAAGACATTTACTTAATATATATATTTGATTTATTATTGCAGCACAATTACTGTAATAATCAATAATCTACACTTGAACAGAGTATAAAAGAGAAGCATCGACTGATAACTCAATCAAAATAAAATAATCTCAACTTTTTGTGTTCTCAATGCTAAACGAATACTATAAACTAGTCGTGATTCTTTGTGTAGTGAAGAAATAAAATGTAATATAACTGAAATAATAAAATCTTTACAAATGACCAAACCAGTGGCAACTTGAATTAAAACGATCGGAAGACAGTTGTGTAACTTGTGTTAAAGCTGAGAACATTAAAAAAGAAAGTAAAAAAAAAAACAGAGAATGAGAAGAAGACAGTTTTGGATTTAGAACTTTCCTTTTATATTTTAATGGCTGAATCATAATTGGTTATTTATATAAGACAAACTCAGCACAAATAAATGCTACACTAATCTTACAATCACTCAGCCTCAATTCAGGTGAGAGTCCCTTCTTTCTTTCTAACGTGATTTGCATGTGGAAACCCTTTGTGATCTCTGCAAGCTTCAATCAAATGAAATCGACGAGTTATCTTCCCCTGTGGATAGACGATACAAGAAATTAGACCAGACATAGCTAAAGAAAAAGTGAAGATCCATGGCATTATAAGACAACTACCTTAATGTTATGAAGGCTGCATCATGTGTTCTTGCTTGAGCGCTTGTTGCAGCTTCATCACCTCTTGCTGTTGCTCTGGAGTCAACAAACTTAGCTGTTCCGGAGTAAGGTTCATTACTTGCTGTAGCAGTGTTGACTGAACATCGGGCGCGAGATGTATCTACAAAAAGAGAATCAATTATTGAGTAAGGATTTTCAAATCAAGATATTCATTTTCCGACCGGTTCCAAATGCTGTAATTGATTATACCTGTGGAGCTTTCTCCTGTATTTGTACTTGACTCGGAAGCATTGAATTAGGCGCATGACCTCCAAGGAATGAAGTGGTTCTCCTATCATCCACTTTCATCATCTTTGATGGTCTGTTTATTGATTGATAAGGATCCTCGTTTATTCTTTTGCCATAACTTACAGCTTTCACACCTTGCTGTAAAGTATATAAAATACAAGAAGTTATCTTTCAAGAAAATAAACATATCAGAAAATAAAGTGACTAAAAGGTTCATGTAGTCCACTAGCTTCATATTTGAGTTTTGATTCTCAACTTGGAAAGCAAAACATGTATCCCTTAGCCCACTCATTACTCATTAGCAACTCAATTCAACTATCAATAAGCTCTCCAAGTAAAAGATAGTTACTAAAACAGAGCAAGTGTGTACTAATAACACCGAGTGTAGAAACTATATCTATGACACCATGGCTTCATTCTGTAGAACTAAATCTTGAATACTATGGTGCTAAATTATGCAATGACTTTAAACTAAATCTATGACACCATGGATTCATTGTCTAAAAACATAGGTATTGTTGTGGCAACTCACCTGCATCACAGAATTTGTTAATGCTGGGCCGGGTACTTGAGATAGCGGAACTGAAATCTGACTACTATAATCTATGTTGGTGGAAGCTGAAACCACTTGTTTTTGGCGTTGGTATGGAGCAGTTTCACTGAGAGCTTTAACTTGGGACCTGAGAGGAGGAATCACAGAAGAAGGACCTGGTTGTGGTACTAGTTGTGGAATCTGACTAAAAGGTTGTTTCGAAGACTGTTGAACGGGAAACTGACTATGAGGAGGGCGACTTAGCTGCTGTGGTCTTTGTGCCAGTGGTGGTAAAAGGTTTTGACTAGACACTTGGCCAGATAGTTGTGTGTCTTGAATTGATGACCCTGTCATATGATTTGGGGCCTGAATAATATTCGGCGACTGTAACTGCACAATTCAATAATGGCATTAGTCCTCGTACGAGATGGAAGAGTTATTGAGAAGGAAGAATTATGATGGAAAACTTACGAGTTGTGGACTCACAATCTCAAGCATTATCTGTGCCTGAAACAGTAGACAAAGTATAGATTCAAAATATGGTGTAAGAATTGAATTGTATTGTATATACATATTTCTACAGAGAATCTAAAATAGAATGTTCCTTCCTAGTTCCCATGAATCACGAACAACTAACATGTAAGAACATCAGCAAGAGTGCATGAGAGTCAAAACATTTGCAAAAAAAAGGGGATTAGTAAGTACCATGAAAACAGCTTTTAGTAACTGAGGTCTTGAAACCAATAATTGTCGAGCTTGTTCCTTATTCTGCGTAGCCATTAACTGAAAATCGAGAGAACACAGTCACATTATACCATCCGCTTCCAATATTCCAACAATGCATCAAAAATAAAAAAGAAGGAAAACGACTGATATCGAGACACACACCTTAACGGACGAAATAATCTCAGTAAGCTGACTTCTAGACAATTTGGCAAGATGAAGAGTAAGGGGATCACTAGCTGGAACCTGCAGTGTACTTTGTGTAAACTGTGAACCAACTTGTGGACCACCTAACGCACCCGCCATAACAGATGCAGCTGTCATAGCAAGGTGGAGACCAACCGGCTGATGTATATTTGAATCTCCAGACCCTCCAATCTGCTTTTGAGATTCTGTTACTGAAAAGCCAAAAAAAAACAATGATAAGTTTTGTTATCTAAATCTAATTATAGTCAGAAAAGTTTCAAACACTGAAACAAAAACTTACCAGTAGCAACAGGTAAACCAGGTCCTCCTTGACCCTGAAATCCAAAGTTAACATCTTTAGTTAGAAAATAATGAAAGCTCAAACATTAAAAGTCAGTAAAGATCAAACCTGATCACGGGTTTTATCAGTTCCTTTATCATTCTCAGCAAAATCAACTCTTAATTGACGGCCATTGATTTCATAACTCTGAAGATTACGACGAGCACTCAATGCTGTTTCTTCATCTTTATACTCACAAAATCCATAGCCTTTTGGTTTACCAGTTTCTCTATCTGTAACTAATCTAAATCATAACATCAAAAACAAAATTAAATTTTTTAAAAAATCTTCTCTGTATGTTTTGTTTGAATAAAGGTGATTGCTTTATCAAAACCCTAATAAAAATTAAACCCAAATTAAATAAGAACTGACCTAAACGAGACAACAGGTCCAACCTCTCCACAAATTTCTCTAAGTTGTTCTTCAGTAGCGTCGTAAGGAATGTTCCCAACTAAATAAACAATTAAAAATCCAAAATTTGAATCCAAAATTGAAGAAATTGTTAGAGTGATAAGCGGAAGAGGATGAGTTACCAAAAACGCAGCGGCGTTGTGATGATGAAGCCATTAAAATTAAAAGACGATGACGAAGAAGAAAGTGAAGCACGGCTTCATCATCTTACATCAACAGATGTGTCTTCGCAGGGACTAGAGAGAGTTCAATCGCTAAGTTTGTGAAATTTCTCAGAGATCTTTCGTATTTTTCAAAGTTGCCTTATTTTTCGTTTTGACTATATGAATTTATTAAGAGGAATGACATTATAAGCTTAATTCTCACAATAATTAAAAAAAAAAAAATTTGGAAAAGGAAACTTTACTTTTGTGAAGTCAAAACAAAATTTATAATCTTTTAAGTTCTAATTTTATATTATTTAGATTGATTTATATTATTATTATTGTTCTACTGAAATATGAATTGAAAATAAAAATATATATGAAAATGAAACCTACCACATTGCATTTACGCAACTAATTTAATATTACACTTGCATAAAATCAATTTAATTGATGAATTTAACTTCTAAAATTAAAAACAGATTACTATATTTTGCAAAAATAAATTATAATATTGATTAAAAAAACTATTGCACAATTGTACCAACAATTATTAAGCAGTCCAATTGTTAAAATATTTATATACGAAGACTGTATCATTCCATTACATAGCTATGGAAAAGGATGATCACATAAAGGTATCCACACACTATTTAAACGTTTAAACACAAACCAACCAAAACAAAAACAGAGAAGATATGAAAATGTTGTTGTTACATAAGAAATTGTGGTGAGAAGGATTAGGACTAGTCAGGTAATCTCATTTGTACAATCTCAGCTGGTGGACGCAATGTGCAAACCATTTCTCTTGTCTTCCCAAAGTAAACCTATACGTTTTTTCACCAACCAATACATTAACTTTGGAGCAACAACAATATGATCAAGCAGTCACAGAACTATAAGCATGAGCTTCACTAAGTAAGCTTATTTATGGAAATGGAGGTAGAACCTGATCAAGTGAGTTTCTCAGTTTGCCTTCTAATTCTTCAATCATTCTTCCCATATTACAGAGATGTCCCTCTGTTACTGCTAACTCCATTTTCATCTAATTTCAACAGTAGCAGAACCATGTTACTTTAGAGGTAATGAGTATTCTTCCATCGATACCAAGAACTGTATATCTATCATGGGAATTGGTTAAGTAGAAGTTAAAACTTACTTGTCTTCTAATTGATCCAGATAAGCCGAATTTACCGGAGTCATCATCATCAGTGGTGAGAGAGAGCATGATTGTACTTGTTAAGCAATACTGTGCCAGTTCTTCCTCCTCTGGACCAACCTATGTTGAGAAGCTCAAGCGTCATGTCTCATAAAATAGCTGACTGAGTAAATATGATAATTGTGATGGTATGTATCAGTATGATTATGATATAAGAGTCACCTGTATAACATGTATGGCATCCCAAGCTCCTTCTTCCAAGCATCCCCTACGACCATGACCTGACTTTGACCCATCTTCAATAAACAAAAACAAGAACAGCTCAGGAAAAGAGTTTTGATTGGCTAATTGACCTCTACAGAAATATAAAACCTTTCTTAACAAGGAAACATGCCACAAAGCCTTCATTATCATCCTCCCACATGTAAACTGAAGATATACCACCTTCATAATACCTAAGGAAAAGAAAAAATAACTGATCAAAACAGGTGTGGCAAGCCTTTTACAGATCATATGCTAATTATGTCTTCGTTTAAGATAACTAAAATCACTTATCACTACAAGATTTTCAAGTTGAACGAGGTAGGTAAAGAACCTCACTGGTCACGGTAGATAGCAAAGACTTCATTGGCTTCAACTTCAAGCTTTCTTAATTTTGAAGATGGGTAAAGAGCATCATCT
The DNA here is from genome assembly GCA_000411055.1 of Leavenworthia alabamica. Taxonomy (NCBI): domain Eukaryota; kingdom Viridiplantae; phylum Streptophyta; class Magnoliopsida; order Brassicales; family Brassicaceae; genus Leavenworthia; species Leavenworthia alabamica. Next base: position 309,968 of record KE156801.1, read on the forward strand.
AGAGAAGGAATGTATTTATTAGACCAAGGTGACCTGAACAAAAAAGTAAAAGATTACAACAGCACCAAATAGAAACTTAGCTATGAACATAGTAGTATAAGACCCTAATTACATATCCTAGTAGCTTTTTCGATAAACCCATCAAATATTTTAACTATGTAAACAAAGAAAAAACTCTAACACAGTTGAAGTAAAGCAAATGAACCTGTAGGAATCAGCATCTCTATTGTACTCACACAAGATGAAATCTTTACCAGTTTCAATATCTCGTAACACCTGTTGCAATACAAATGAATAGGTAACACAATAATCAACCCAGATCATCCTCATCGCAGAATCAAGGCTTAAATCATATTTTTAAATCTGAAGATAATTAAACCTGAAGAGGGAGATCGACTTGAGAGAGGAGATCGGAAGAATGTTGAGGAAGTAGGCTGAGAAGTGCTGAGAGTGCCGTCTCCGATTGTTTTGGCGGCATTCTTCTGACAAGTCCCAAAGCTGCCTCCATTTTTCAACCCCGCCGGAGATAACTTTTCACTTCCGATGAGAACTGGTTTGTGGTTGGTTTATTAACCAACCAATCGATATTTGTCATTAGGCCCATTAAAGGACCCAAACTTTTCCGGGCCTTATTGGAACGACATCGTTTTAAATAGAATATTTTATTTTGCTTTATTGTGGGTTGGATCTATATCGGACCGGTGAATCATGTCATCGATGACGGAGAAGGAGATGGATTCACAGCAAGAGATAGAAGAGGCTACTCCGTTGCTTGAAGAGTCTCAAGTCGAAGGTGAATTGAAATCGAAGACCGCAACAACGAAGGTGCCGGAGGTAGAGATCCATCTGTATCGGTGTGGAAAAGGTCCGATCGATGTGTTCAAGTCGAATCTCGGAGGTTATGAGCAGGATCAGCTCGAGATTCGATCTATTCTTGAGAAATATGGATTGAAATCCATCTTCGCTTTCAACGTCAAGACAGGTCGCTCCGTCCCAATCCGATTTCATCGGAATGGTCGATCTGTGTTGCCTTACAAAGATGGTGCCGTTATTTACATCGACGGTGAACCTCAGGTAATCTCTAATCCTTCCTTTTGAAAAATCTTCTTATTGTTATTGATTTTTGAGTTTTGACTTATGCTTGAATGAAGTATTTGATTCGTTCTGGTGAACTTAGTAATGTTATTTACAACTGTTGAATAAAACCTAGCTTGTCATGACACAGTGTTGCATCTACTAGACTCCATTGTTGAAGAATAAGCTTCTTCTGATTCTAGTCTCTTTCAACTTCATCTTCTTGGATTATATTATTGCTCAAAGTAAAACAAATCCTTGGATACTACTGTTATAACATGATGCTTTAACTTGACCACTTCCTTTGTTTTCAGGATTCATTGATCAAACCCATCACAAGAATCATTCTTGGAGTGGTGATCGTTACGTTACTAATAACATTTTTATTGAAAGATCCTCCAGCATGGATCAAGAACTACATCTCATTCGGGAACTTTCCTCCATGGGTGCTTGCATGCATAGTTATAGTATTCACACGAGCTAGGAAGAGAACTAGAGACTTGTTCAAGAAGTATGGTTGGTAGTTTCACAACACTCTTCTCGCTTAAGTTGTGGTCGATATTGTAATCCTTCGTTGACTCTATATATATATGTCGTAACCCAACAAGTTCCCAGCTTTGGGTAACAACACTTCTTTGTCTTTGAATTTGATAACAAATTACTTGCTTTCAAAACCAAGAGTGAGCAAGTATTTTCTTCATTTGCATTTTAGTGAAGTTTTGTTTTTGATAAAAATTAGTGAAATTTTATGTTTTTACATATCATGTCATGCACAATTTAGTATAGATGGTAAATAGTGATTGAGAAATATATCTTTGTGAGGATATTATATATGTAATTGAGCTGAAGAACAATGTAATTCTACATACTATACAAACGTAACTTAGGTTTTTTTTAAGTAGGATTTATTCAGCTTTAAAAGTTTCATTTTTAGACTTTTGAAATTTATCATCATAATAATTAATGAATTGACATGTTGCAAAAATCACATGTGTAACCGATTCATAGGTTACTGAGGCACCAGATGGATTGATGACAACTCTATAATAAGATAAAATATAATACTATATCAAAGTGATATATATATATATATATATTACCATCAGTTAAATAATATAATTGAAAAAAAACTAAACTCCAAATATTTAATTAATATTTAATTTTCAGTTTTTGAAAAAATTATCCGAAATTAAAATTAAATCGGAAAAAACCGAATTTAAAATTCCAAAAAATCCAAAAAAAATTTATAAACCTTAAGAATCGGCGCCATAGTCATTGACTCATTCGTTGTAAATCCAAAAAAAGCCCATACCTTTATAAATATAAGAATTTTAAAGTGTTATTTATTAAAAGAAATTTTATAAACCTTAAAAATCGGCGCCATAGTCATTGACTCATTCGTTGTAAATCCAAAAAAAGCCCATGAGCCCACAAGATACCCAAAGTCCACTTGACCAGGTCAAACTAAATCCCGAGAAATAGGTTCCTTACCAAATCTATAAATACCCCATTCAGTCATTCTTCATATCCCTCGCTAAATCTTTCCTCTCCTAACAATCTGACTAAAAAAAAGGAAAAAAAAAAGAAAAAAAAAATTCAAATATAAATCTAAACAGAATATTTCCTTAAATCTCTAGTAAAATACTAACAGATTCTCTCTGTTTTTTTTCTATAACACACAACTGAATCTGAGCTATGGCGGCGGCTGTTGCTTTTGGTATTGCTCCCTCTACAATGGTTGATCAAGTCCCTAATCAAGCCATGGTTGTTCCAGTTCCTTCTTCATCTCCCTTCGTATCTCAGGCTGCGCCGGTTGTAACGTTACAAACTCACCCAGACTCTTCCCTTTACGTTGGAGATTTAGATCCAACGGCCACTGAGGCACATCTGTTTAATCTCTTCAATCAAGTGGCTCCAGTTCTGGATATCAGGGTTTGTCGTGATTTAACTCGCTATCTTAACTACGCTCACGTCAGTTTCGCTAACCCTAATGATGGTAATCTAATAAACCCTATTTTATATTATTTCAAGGAATTCAATATTATTATGAACATGTTTTCTAATGAAAATTTATGATTTTTATTTTGATCAGCGAAGAGAGCAATGTATAACCTCAATTACACTTCGATCAGAGACAGGCCTATAAGGATCATGCTCTTAAACCTTGATCCAAGCACTCGTTTGAGTGGAAAAGGAAACGTTTTTATCAAAAACATTCATGTTTCTATCGATAGCAAAGCCTTGTATGATACGTTTTCGAGTTTCGGAACTATTCTCTCTTGCAAGGTAGCTACAGATATGTTTGGAAAATCAAAAGGTTATGGCTTTGTTCAGTTTGAGAAAGAAGAAACAGCTCAAGCTGCTATAGATAAGCTTAATGGTATGTTGATTAATGATAAACAAGTCTTTGTTGGCCACTTTGTCCGACGTCAAGACCGTACTCGTGATCAGAAAGGTATTGTCTTAAGGTTTACTAATGTTTATGTCAAGAATCTCCCTAAAGAGATTACTGATGATGAACTTAAGAAGACGTTTGGGAAATATGGAGAGATCTCTAGTGCTGTTGTGATGAAGGATCAGAGTGGGAACTCGAGGTGTTTTGGGTTTGTTAACTTTGAGAAACCTGAATCGGCTGCAAATGCGGTTGAGAAGATGAATGGTATTAGCCTTGGTGAGGATTTGTTGTATGTTGGAAGAGCACAGAAGAAGTCAGAGAGGGTAGAGGAGTTGAGGAAGAAGTTTGAGCAAGAGAAGTTAAGTAGGTTTGAGAAAATGAAAGGATTGAATCTGTATTTGAAAAACCTTGATGATAGTGTGAATGATGAGAAGCTTAAGGAGATGTTCTCTGAGTATGGGAATGTGACCTCATGCAAGGTATTGTGTGTTAGTATTTGTTTTGGTATGTATACATTGAACTATAATGTTTTTTTTGTGTGGTTACGTTTAGGTTATGATGAATCCACAAGGTTTAAGCAGAGGGTTTGGTTTCGTTGCTTACTCCAGTCCTGAAGAAGCTTCAAAAGCTGTATGTTTCAACTAAGTTTATAATCTTTTTACTTATACATAATGTTCATTAGAGATGATGCTTATATGCAGTTGACTGAAATGAATGGGAAGATGATTGGAAGTAAACCTCTTTACATGGCGTTGGCTCAACGCAAGGAAGAGAGACGTGCTCACCTTCAGGTTCTTAGCCCTGATCTATCTTTATCTCTAGATTCAAGATTCACTTGTGTTGATTCTCAAACACTCTTTATGTTTTACAGACTCTGTTTACTCAGATCAGATCACCTGGGACAATGTCACCAATGGCATTACCAATGCATGGGTTACATCATCACCCATCAGGAGGTTCCATGTCAGGACCACACCATCCACTGTACATAGGCCAGAACCCACAAGGTCTTGTGCCGTCACAGTCTATGGGGTATGGATACCAACATCAGTTCATGCCTGGGATGCGTCTAGGTGCTGCTGGTCAAGCCAACTTCATGATGCCTAACCCTTTCCAAAGGCAAAACCAGCCTGGTCCTCGTGGTGGATTCAGACGTGGTGCTAATAACATGCAGCAACA
>KE156802.1:6041-26293 GCA_000411055.1 Leavenworthia alabamica
CAAGTTGTCTCTCTCGTCGTCGTTGTTAATGTTATCCACTTCTTGGTGATGATGATGGTTGTTGTGACCTGAGTCCATGGCCATGTTCATTGAGATGTGAAGATCTGGTTTCTTCAACTGAGAGGAACTCGGTGGCGTCGTTTCAAGGCCTGAGAGGTTAACTTGACCAGTCCACCATGGATTCGCCATTAAAGACTTATGAGGTTAAATTCTGATTATATTTCAATAAGTGAAAGCCCTAAGTGATTTTTAGAAGAGGAAGTAAGATCTTTGAACACTTTTACAAGTTTTTGTGTTGTAAGAAACACAATACAAATTACGAAAGGTTAATTAAAAGAACACGACAAAGAATTATACTCAGCAAGAAAGAGAAAAGATGTAATAAAAGCTACTTATAAAATAATATTAAGTGGAAGCTTACTGTTATACATATACATACACATATACGTATGACAAGCGTCTACAAAATGTTTAAAAAATAAAAATGATAACAAATCCTCCAACCCAAGGCTTGAGACTAGAGAGTGACATAAATATATTTAAGAAATCAAAAATAAATGTCATATTGCAAATATAATACAATATATATGGAAGTTACGTTTTCTTTAATTTCAGTTGACATTATATTTGTCAAAATGAGTTTACTTAGCATTATTAGAGTTCATATTGCAAATAAAATAATTTGGTTAGATTTTTATAATTTACTTATTTAAAATATAATATGTCACAAATATATAGTATACATTATAGTAAGGCTGTAAGTTTTTGTTTTGTCTTTTTTAAGTTAGCGTTATAATTGATGTATGGGGTCGAGCGCCGAGGTTGAACAAATGGGACGCACGATCGTTTTCCCATTACATTATTTTATTTTGAAAGTTGAATCATAAGGTTTTTCTGAATATAAAATTAGTAATAATAATATAATGTTTCAAGTGAGCTTAAAATTTCAAAAATTTATTCAGACTGGGTCAAGTTTATCTGTGAATTCGGTACGTGTTTCGTGCATTGAACTCAGTTCTTGTTTTTTTCAAAGTATAAAACCCTAGTCTTTAGCTCATAACAAATTTTAGAGAACACTACTGAACCAGGTTTTAGACCGGTTTTACTTTTAGCTACTTGCTTCTCCATTGGTCTTTAGAATCTATTGGTTTAGTTTTTACGAACTATTGGGCTAATCATTTGTATTTATTTGATGAAGAGACTATTGGGCTCGGCCCATACATTAGAAAGACGCGAATTATCCAATTTCATTGCGAATTTGTTTTAAAGAGAAAATAAAAACAAAAAATTATTTGACGTCGAGTCTCTTGCTGAATCCTGAAAACCTCCGATTACGATTTATTGAATCTTCTCCGATGTCAATCCCACCGTCTTCTGCTTCTTCTTCATCATCTTCAACTTCTCAGTCCACGTACACAGCTAATTCATATTATTCTGCTCCGTACCAGCCTCCACAGCCTTACGTAGCTCCTTCGCCTGTTCTTCCGGCGCCGGTAGCACCCATTCCTGGAACCACGGTCTATCCGCAGCCTGTTGGGACGGTTCCTCCCGTCTACCCTTACCCTCAGTACCAGCAGGTTAATGGGTTTTAAAATTGATTCATATGCTTTTTGTGGATTTTAGGCTGGGTTCAAATTAGGGTTTTGAGATCTCTCTGCTTCGATTTTGATTTTATTTTTTGTGAAACTGTGGAGATTTAAGTTTTCCGTTATGACTGTGTGATGAGCTTGACTCTTTATGAAATCTACCAGTTACGGGATCTAACATGTGTTATAGTTAAAAAAAGTTTTGCTCTTTGTGTTTGCTTTTACTTATTTTGTGTATGTTTGCTGAGAATTTTATGTTTAAGGTAAGATAGATTGGTGTCTTCATTGTTGTTTGATTTTGGTTGTATTTATTGGCAGGCGCATCAATTGTTCCAGAGAGATGCTCAAACAATCACACCAGAAGCACTTGAGAATGTCAAAGCTGCTTTGGCAAGTAGTGAAACCGAGCACAAAGCGGAAACTAGAAAGAGAGCCATTCCTCGTAAAGCTGCTGGACAGTCTTGGGAGGATCCTACTCTTTCAGAATGGCCAGAAAGTAAGCATTGCTCTTCTTCTTCTTCTTATTTCCATTGAGTTTGCTGATTGTATATCATAGATAGGCTTTTGGATGTTATTTTGTTAAAACGGTTTTATTACCAGTCTATGTTCTGCATTTGCTAGATGACTATCGTCTATTCTGTGGTGATCTTGGGAATGAAGTGAATGATGATGTTCTTTCCAAGGCATTTGCTAGATTCCCCACCTTCAATATGGCCAAGGTAACTGTATATCTCTCTCTCATTTTCTGGTTGTGTGATGATGATATTACTACCTGGCTTCGTATAAACATATTTTCGAGAAATTAGTCGGGTCATTGTAGTATTCTTTATTCCCTTTGGTTGACTGCTAAATATGCTAACTGAGATGCATTTGCAAACCTAACATGTGGTAAACCTTAGATCATAGGGATGATTCCTCTTTGAATCACAAAGAGGAGTATTGAGAGTGAATTTTGTGGTCAAAGCTTTTACAGAAAAATAAGAATGTTATCTACCATGACAGGTGATCAGAGATAAGAGGACTGGTAAAACCAAGGGTTATGGGTTTGTGAGTTTCTCAAATCCTGCGGATCTAGCTGCAGCCCTAAAAGAAATGAACGGTAAGCATCTTTTGATGTTTGATATATCTTATTTCATTGTTTTGGTCAGAACATGTTATATGAAATCAAATGAATACATAGGTAAATATGTTGGAAACCGTCCGATAAAACTAAGAAAGAGCAGCTGGAAAGAGAGAACAGACCAGGAGGCTGCAGAAAGACAAAAGGCAAGTGATGATTATATATAAATTTTCGAAAGAATTTTCTTTGGTGGGTAACTAATTAATTCTTGATTTTGAACTTTAATGGTAATTGCAGCATCATAGCAATAAGAAACAAAAGACAGTGAAGAAGAAGAGCGTACTTCACAAATGATTAATCAATCGCATTTTATATGACAAGAAACAAATAACAGAGTGAATGTGTTTACTTTCTATTTTGTAATAATATTAAGCATTTTAATTAGAACTCAGATTGTGTCGTTTTATAAACATGGAACAATTAAACGACAATTTGACTTTTTGGCCTGTTTTACGACATACTTTAATCTCACAATTAATAATATATGACGAATATTAAAATATGTTATAGTATACACACGTACCAAAATATAAATATATAATGATAATCTCAATATATATATCAACTAGGAATGTTTTGTAGTTATAATCGAAATAAATAACAACAATCTTAATTAGGTAGTACAATATATGGTATAAAATTTATATTGTTTCAAAAATAACGACAATTGGCAAATTTTTATGACCTGAGACCAAAACGATCTATTTGAAGTATCTAAAATACAATAAAGTGAAAAAGGTGAAGAAGTCTATTGAGGAAAAAAGGACATGTCCAGGTGTAGTGTATTTTCTAAAACTCGGTCACATTGTTTTCAGAAAGCCACGAACTTCAACAAGGAAGGCCTTGAGATTATTTCTGAATCTTTGGTAATTGAGACGGTTCAAGGATGATGATAGCTGGTTTGATGTCGTCAGCACCTGAAGCTCGTTTGCTAGCCTACTTTTGAAGTTCTGATTTACCTGCTTCTCAATCAGTTCGTTACCCAATCCCTACACAGAGGTAGCCACAAATTGTTGGGTTACAAACTCAGTTTACATTTTTAAGAGAGAAGAATAAATACCACCCACCTGGTAAAGGTTTGGTTCACAGAGAATAAGAGGGAACAAGGCATCTGCTGCTGTACTCACTAGGTCGGGACTGTAACAAATTAAAACCCATTAGAGAGAGAGAGAGAGAGAGAGTAATTTTGGTGAGTAGAGTTTAGTACCTGTAATCCTTAAAAAGAAGGAAGTGAAGCAATTTACGAAGGAATCTACTCAGTATTCCTTCATGGAATACTCCATTTGGATCTGTGTGTCCAGAAGCGTGTGAGCCCAAACCCGAGTTACCAGCATTTTTCTCTATGTAGTGATATGAAGCAAGAGCCTTTAGAGCTCTAAGGCACATTGTGACTATATCAACATCCTGATGACCATATCAATAAATAGACATTGTCAAAAAGAACAAGAGCAAAATGGATTTGCTTTTTATCGAAGATTTTACTTCACCTGATGATGAAGACCAAAGTCAACTGTTGTAAGTACATGGTTAAATGCGTCACTGTTGAGCAGTGCGAGCGTCTCAGGGTAAACCTCAAGCATATGTGAAATGAGCGAGAAGTACTGCAGGAGTTTACTAAGTGAAAGTTATAACAGTAAAAGTATATGAGAAGTTTGGTCAATGTTAGATGCAAAGCCTTACATCGAAACAAAGCTTGGGGTATTTGAGGAGTTCCAAAGTTATAAGTGGCGTGATTATATGGAGACCAAAGTACACCACCTGTAAGTTCAAAGAATTACACAAACCATCCTTGTAGAATTCAACATCTTAATTAACTTGATTTTTTACCTGGGATATATTTGTGCTCTGTGTCTCAATGCTGTCAGATGAAAAATCAACCTGCCAAAAGGTAGTGCCAGTTGTTAGAAGATAAGGAATACTAGCCATTGTGTTACAGTTTCTGTAGTACGTGCTACCATATCAATTGAGCATAGATGGGAAAGTAGCTGAAGCAGAGCTCGTAAATCCTTGTACTTTTCGGTTGTCGCTTCATTAAGCAAGGTGTTGGAAAGAGACAATGATATCTGAGGTGGAAAAAAAGCAAGTGTAAGTGAGGGTACACAAAAACTTCTCTTGTCTTGAACAGATAAGTAAGGAAGAGATAAGGGCACAGATTTACCTTCCCAATATTGTGTGACGAATATATTTGTAGAAGACTCATGCAGAAATTAATAACCACATCTGTTTCATGAGCCTTTAGGTATGATAATTGTCCATCCACCCAATCCACAACAAATTTAAGAAGTAGATATATTACTGCAGACTAAACAATATAAAATAATTAGTGGTTTTTTCTAACCATAATGGATCAACAACCAATCACAAGGATCTTAAAGTCAGGTAGAGTATAGTAACGTGTCATGTATATAGACTTCATCGAAATTCCGAATAATGTGCAGTTGCTATGCCTTGAAAGTACCTCATGTTTGTAAACCTCGAGAAGACGGAGCACAGGATTCATGACAGACAATCCCATCTCATATAATGCTCTCTGTGTCCTGGGTTCAGTAGCACTTGCCGCTCCTCGAAGCCGCTCTAACACACAACTCACCTAACACAAAATACGAAAGAACAATTCTGTTTATAATGATTTAACAATAACTAAATCCAAGTTTTCTCGTGTTTTTCTTCCTCACCAGCATAATGATATCAGGTTGTTGAGCCAGATTCTTGAGGTCACTCTTATTGGACAAGTCCACTAGAGATAATGTCATATGAGCCATGAGCTCCTTCACATATCTTTTTGAAAATAGAAAGAAGGTTATTGGTCAGGCAAAATATTGAGGTTAAGATGTGAGCGAAGTGCACAGATTTTGGTAACTCACTGATTTGATGAATCTGAAGTTTCCATTCCATAAGCAGATAGAACAAGGGTTTGAGCCAATGAACGCTGAATAGAAGTAACATCATTTCAAGAAATAGAACACGTAAATGAATGAATGAGCCTAAATGCAAACTTTATGAAACTATACCTGACTAACACTATTTAGTAAGAACAATGTTTTGTCATTTGCAAAAGAATTTGCCAGGTTACGCCAGGAGTCCTGCACGTTTGGCATAGAGAGTTAGTAACTTAAAAAACACAGGAATAACTTCATCTACAGGAATTCTAAGGAAAATGCTTTTCCCCAAGGATATAAATGAATTAAGCAGAGTAATGATTGTGGATTCTAAAAAGCAAAGGTAAAGACTAATTGGAAACAAAGTAATATACAGACATCGGCCTCACTACACCTTCCTAAAAACTCACCAGTGATAGAAGGTGAAAACAAATATTTCTTCGTCGAACAAGTGCATGCAATAACTGACAACAAGTTAACTCCTGCAGAGGACGAAAAAGAGATTAGGAGAATACCACTCTTGAAGAAAATGCAAGTAAAGTAACCTACAGTTATAACCATAGATTATAAGAAAATTTAAATTAAACCCTAAAAGAATTCTCACTATAGCTAATTGGATTCCCTGCCCTAAAGTCCTTTGGTTATCAAAATTTGTAGAAGGACAGAAGATTACTACCTGCAAATCCTTTTCACCAGGGTAAGACATGAGCGATGTCAAACAGATACGGACAATTATATCAAGGATAAACTTTCCCTGAATGTGTTCGCTGAAAAAAGTGAATAAACATGTTCTGGAAGGTAGAGACTGAATCTGGTTTCTACCCAAATCACAATCTTCAACGAGTAGATATGTGAAAGACCATCTTGCAAGGAACCATATGACTGCCTACATATGTTTCTCCAATCAATAAATAGGAAAAATGTACCAAACATATCAAAATTTACCCAATTCAGGAATTAGAAACAAAATATACCTCCATTAGCCGAGGACTAAAGATCGACGATCTCATTTCTGCATCCAAGCATTGCTCGGCGAATTTTATAATTGAGCTACAAAAATACAATCGGAAGTAAATTGACTATGTATCTGCGTAGCCACTGCCCTGTGAAAATTTCTGTACATAATTTGTATACTAGTATGCCACTAGTATCTCAAGAAAACTTCAAGACTAACATATAAATACATAGAAAAGGTACAACACTCGAGAGATATTGTGGTAACTTTAGAATCACAAGAAAACTACAGCATTTCAAATCATTCAAGTTCACTAATCTGTTCAGTCGGGAAAGGCTTCTACTCAAGCTTACCTTGAGAGTACCAAGACAGGGTGCTTGTCTGCCTCTACAACATCCACAAAATGAGATTGCAAGGCATCAGGAACCTGGTTGTTGACAACATCATCTCATAATCACTCTTGAGAAGAATTAATATGTGAGAAAACGAAATTATAACAGGCCTCATGCAACTACGTATAAGGCTGATAAATACAACATGGACTTCCATCCGTATACTAGTTTTGTTTAATAGGTAAAGGCGGTAAAGGCATTAAGAATACAGTATACCAGTAGACATGAAAAAGGAAGGAAAATATAAACTGAAAACAAAGATACTAGAAAAATTAACGGAAGGAAAGCTTGTCAGCATCTTTCATTTTGTGATTACATCAAAAAGGAAGGAAAGGAAAATAATTACCAGGGCCGTCTCCCCATCCCCTTCATCTGCAAGTACATGACCGATTATTAGCAGCAAAGAGTAGACCTCTTCCAAAGTTTCAGTCGGATCAACAGTGCCCCTGCCCTAAATATTAAGGTGAGTAAAAGCAACCACTCAGGACACATCAGAAAACTCGTGCACATCAGAAAAAAAAAACTAATGCAACTCAGACATATGTCTAATCGATTGCAAAAAAGCTTTGATTTTAGATCTATATATCGACATGTTAACTACAAAAGGCATAAATGGCTCAGAGCAAAAAGGAAGAGAAGAATGACTCGTAGATGAAAGGATGTTGCTTTCAAGTATATTCTGAAGAAAGGTCGATCAAGAGCACCTGATAAAGGCGTACAACACGGTCAGAGAAAAGTTCTGCTAAAAATGGAATTGTAGCATCGACTGCTGCCCTTGCAATGAGAGCATAAGAGCCTAGCCTTTCGTCCATAGCTGCCAGAACATGATATTAAACTTCCGAACAAAGAATAGCACAAAACCTGCCTTCTAAGACTGGCTGCACAAAGAACTAGATCAAGAGTCATTAGCATTTTTTTGCCTACCAGATACAGAAGCCAGGCAGTCAGCATCATCTTCAGTTGTAGCTGATGCAGATGCCACTAGAGAAAACAAAATTTTATCATGTAAATATATTTGACAAAGAAAAGAGTTCCAAACCAACAAAAATTGTAAAGCAGAGATCAAAAGTCTAGAACTGTTACCTTTTAGTTCAGAATCCACAATCAATGAAAAGAGACTAGCTGCAGCATGCATCCCCTCAGGTGGTAGCCACGCATTACCCCCAGAACCATCCATTGACTGGCAGGAGTCATCACAACCCTTGGTCAAATAGTGCCCACTATTATCTCATAACACGAAATTAACTTTTAAGTGTATCATTCTTCTAGACACTCAAACATAAAACTTGTTGGCAAAGCAACGATTAGTCTAAATACGCCGACTATGACAAAGCAAATGCCCTAAGTAACCAAAAAGAGCCACATATGGCCATAGAGTATCATTAACACAGCAATGTGGCAGTAGTAAAATTGATCTTGACTGTACTCACAGCAAGGAGTGTGGTCCAGGTATCTAGCAAAATATCGCGTGCCTCATAACTCCAGGTCTCATCATCAGTACTATTCGCGATTAATACTTTGACAACTTCACCCATTAACATAGATAAGAGTGTAAGAGTGCCAAAGGGCCTGATGAAACAGAAAGAACAACCACTTTATGATAAAGGAATCGCCAAATGGTTTTTAACTGCAAAAAGGGGTCATACGTCAAAGACCTTAATGATTGCAAGAGTCGGTCAAAGACAACAGGAGTAGTAACTGTCCCAATAGATAACAATGCGCGACAGCCATCAATCATCTCACTGAGATAAAATATTCAACAATACCAAGTCAAACGTGGAATACAAGAAAATAGAAATCAAACAGGACATTAATGTTGAGCAGCTGACCTTCCACTCCTTCCTTCTTCAATTTCTTTTGAAATGACATCAGGAGGATCAATCCAGGGCAAAACCCCCGACAGCAGGAGGAGCAGATGCTGCTCTCGCATCTGCACATTGTCTAGATTATTGAACAAGTCACTCACAGAGAAATTGGTGATGGACATCCACCATTCATAAATTGGTGAAGCAAACTAGATAACAGGCAAATTTGATGTTTCTATAATGTATTCAGCAGAAGACTATATTAGTTAGCAGAAAGTACACAAGCATAGGACACTCACTGGATGGAAATATTTCCCCTGCCAAGGAGCACAACTGTACGATAAGTTTCCGAGCAGAGACAGCAACTGGGCAATCTAGCCAATAACCTTCAAGAGAAAACTTCTGCCTCAGCGACGAATATAAATTTATCAACCATCCAACATGTGAGCTTGAAAGCAAAACATCACACCACGAAGCTCCAGGCTGCAATCAGCACCACTTAAGGTGAAAATCTTAACTGAAAACAAGTATAAAATCTGGCATACTAGCATCACCGTATGTGATCTCTCTGAATTTCAACAAGTTAAAGAAATTCAAGAACATGACATACTCATAAATCTTAAACACAGCAATTAGCTACCTTAACTATTACACATTCTGTCTTTCTTGATGATGCATTATCTGGTGTCATTCTATCAGAAAATACATTAATGTTGGCCCTTGTGCCACCTTTGCTGTAACGAAACTCCCAGTTTAGTATTTGATGCATTAGTCGCAGAGTAGCATTGCAAACCTTAACCTCAGGGACACTAGAATGTGATTCAATAATCCTGTTTGTAACACTTAGAGCAGCATTCTGCGCCCACAGATAGAACGTCTGCAATTGAAAGCATAGAAAGTAAATACTACAATTCTAGTAACAGAACTTTCAGTACACGTTATTATTCTTCCACAGGGTGTAATAATATCTGGAAGCAAAATGGAATCCTACGATCACCTTTAAAAAGTTTTGCTCAAGTGACTTGCGACAATTTTCATGAAATTCCCTAGGGAGACCCATGGCACTTGAAGTTGAGGGTGAGAATTCAGATATCTGAGATAAAGAAATTATGAGCACACATAGGTATACATGTAATGCCAGAAATCGTAGAAACAGATCATTACCAATGATTCAAGAAAATTTATGCCGATAAACTGTACATCTAAGCCACGAGAACCAAGAATAGCCTGGTTGATCTGTAAAGAGTAAACAGCAGTTCTTAAAGGACCAAAGGAAGATCAACAATGATCCTTCTAATAAACATTAATATTAGACGATTCAATTGTATTATTCAAAATAATTTGCAGCACTACCACAACTTTCATTGTTATGAAGCCATGACTCAAGGAACCTGAATAGTGGTAAACTATTACCACATATCTAGCCGAAACAATGGAGGGAGATATTGCAACGACCCATTACTACTCAACCATCCAAATGGTTACTAATTAACCTACTCAATCACTCTAAATCCTTCCTTGTCCATATATTTTAAGGTTGGCACATTTAAAAGGGTTTGAAGTGCTAGGTATAGTTTTTAGATAAAAAAATGCCTTTCAGTACACCTGTTGCCATCCTCATAGATTCATGCATGGACATTTATATTGACTATTATGTTTCCAATGGCCAATGTCAGATAACAACATAAATGCAGCTAACGTTAGTCAAACTATAAGATACAGAAACTAAAAGTGAGTGCCCGAATTGCAAAACAATGTAGATACCTGATAGAAAAAGACTTCCTTCTCGGCTGGAGTAAAGTCAAGCCTATAAGAGTAATTTATTCAGATTAGAAGTTCCCCCTGATGAGCAAAGCAAGCAAAACATAAAACTAGCTAATTTTTTTATATTTCTTTGCACTACTCTATCTTTCCAAGAGCTGCCGCTCAAACGAATCAGTAAACAGCAGCATCCTTTTCATGAATCCTCTCATATGTATCAAATCTGAAGTGACAGCTAACCTCCAGCATCTAATGTGCATGCTTTATAATTTTGAATAACAGAAGCAGCCCAGCTTACCAGCCTCTTTTCATGAGCTGTGCAGCCACAGAAGATACTTTTGAAAGCACATATCCCTCTGTTGAATTAGCATGCTGCATGACATAGCCAAGACAGAAGCTGCAGAAAGATTTGAGCATTTCTTAATTTTTATTCATACGACCCAAAACCTCATAAGAAAAATCTCTAACTTCTTAATTGGTATAGTCATAAGTATCACGGAAAATGACGTGTGTCTATACCAACCACTAAATCTAACAGTCCAGAAGTGACAGGTTTCATAGTTCAGGAGCTTTTCCCAAATCTACTAATATTCTGAAGCATGTATGCAAAATTACAAATATGACACCAAGGGTTGTCTCTTGATAAAGCAGAGGGTGACCGCTCAACCAACTGGAAGCTTAAGCATTAATCACCCAAATAACAAAAAAGAAGAGAAATTGCCTGATCAAACCCCCTTTATCATAAGTGGCAAGAAAACTCCATTCCCTGATAGCTGCTTCTCGAATAGCTGCAGCAGCTTGAAACCTAGCATTTGCTACCTGAGAATTTTCTGCAAGTATAAAACACTTTCAGTCAACAGCTGTAGCTACCCAAGCTTAGTTGGCCAGTCAAGTTCTGGATTCATAAGAAGAACTTACCAAGAATATATCTACACGCCTTATATGGCTGTGGGGACTGGTGAAGAGACAATAAGGTCGCTTCAGCAGAAACTGGATTAGTATTTATCTGCTGGGACAGAGGGAAATGTCAAGTCCAAGTGAACTGAGCATCCTCTGAATTTACTTACTAATTGTTTCAGTTGAGCACAAAGAAAGACTTTAAGAAAAGGCAAACAACCGCAATCACATGGAACTGTAGAACCTTCTTGTTTCAGAAATGCATAAAACCATGACAAGCCTTTAATAAGCAAAGAGGCTTCTTACTTCATTTAAAAATAAGAAAGACTTGGAAATAGTGAAATAGCCCAGATGTAGTGTCCGAACCTAGTCAGCAGATTCGCACAGATACATAAACACAGACCATAAATTTTCTTAAGAAGAAAAATCACAAAGAAACTTGATAATTTCAGTAACCTTCAGTTACTTCAGTTTCACGCGAAACAAATTACGAGAAAACAAGAAAAGAACTTCATAAATGCAAGCACACGCACACATCTACAGCTTCTTCCAATATATTAGGGAACGAAACAGATCAAAGTATAGCATTTACTTATGCCTATGTACAAAGAAAGGATCCCAAAAAGATAAACCTGAATGTAAGAGCAAGCAAGTTCAATCGCGCGCATGGTAGATTGAAGCTGAGCTAAATCCTCAGCTCCAACTCCACCGCCACCGCTTCCATTAGAAAAACCTAACATCCTTTCGCCGAAGCGCCTATTCCGGCAGCTGGAAAATCAACAGTCTCCTCGTTTTCCAGGTTAAGAAAATCGGTCTATTCAATTAGACAGTGTGAAGAAGAAGATATGAATCCACGAAGGAAAGTGGCGGCGTTGAGCTGAGTAAATGGCAGCGGAGGAAGGGATCGATGGCGAGAGAGACGGAGAGATGGAAACGGTGTTTTTAGAAAGGCGTGTCGTTGCTGGATGTTTTAAGTGGACATCAACTTCAATACTATTTACGGGAATACCCTCCCTCTTACCTATTGTAAATGAGGTTAATGACCGGAATCAATGGACTGGACCGACCGGTTCAATCAGTATAATCGCAGTCCGAATGCTACCAGTTAGTCTTTCACCTACAAAATTTAATGGGCCAAAAATATACAAAACAGGCCTGTAATAGGCCCATTATGACTTAGGAATCAGCGCCATAACAAGCTTGAACTGTAGCTAAAGCCAGTCTCAGACTCCTACTCTCAGTTAGTAAAGTAATTTATCTTCTCCGACCTGCAAAATTTATATTTACGATTTTTAAAAAGGCATCCGCGCCAGAGCTTCATTTCTCTATCATCTTCTTCTTCATTATCTCATCAAAACCCTAGTTTTTTTCCCCAATAACATTCTGGTCTAGGAATATGCCGAGGGAGATAATTACGCTGCAGGTGGGACAATGTGGGAATCAAATCGGGATGGAGTTCTGGAAACAGCTTTGTCTCGAGCACGGGATCAGTAAAGATGGTATTCTAGAGGATTTCGCTACTCAGGTCTTCTTCTTCTGAACTAAGGCTTTCTTCTATTGTGTGTACTGAAGGAGTTTTAGGTGTTTGCTTTCATATTATATGTTACCAATTGCTTAGACTTCGTTTCTGGATTGCTATTAACATTATATATAATCTTTAATTGGATACTTTGGCTGTTGAAGTTACGATTTGGTGTGAGTTAAGTGATAAGAGTAGCTTTGGGTTTGTGCTGTGGATTTGATGTTTTGAAGTTTCCAGGGAGGTGATAGAAAAGATGTGTTTTTTTACCAAGCGGATGACCAACACTATATACCACGAGCTCTTCTGATTGATTTGGAGCCTAGAGTGATCAATGGTATTCAGAATGGTGAATATCGTAATCTTTATAATCATGAGAATATATTTGTTTCGGACCATGGAGGTGGTGCTGGAAATAACTGGGCCAGTGGATATCACCAGGTTTGTTTCAATTGATGTTTTATATCATGAGAGTATGAGACCAATATGGTCCAAGGTTGTCTCATCTTTTCTTCACTTGCTAAATATGGCCAGGGGAAGGGTGTTGAAGAGGAAATCATGGATATGATAGATCGAGAAGCTGATGGAAGTGACAGCCTTGAGGGATTTGTTCTTTGCCACTCTATTGCTGGAGGAACTGGCTCAGGTTTTTCTTTTTTTTTTGTAATCGCTATCCTAAAATTCTCATTCATGTTTATTCACCGCTTCTTGTGATGTGAATGACTCTTTTTTTTTCATATGAAGGGATGGGCTCTTATTTATTGGAGACTTTGAATGATCGCTATAGCAAGAAGTTGGTTCAGACATACAGTGTATTTCCCAATCAGATGGAAACAAGTGACGTAGTTGTCCAGCCGTACAACTCATTGTTGACTCTGAAACGGCTTACCTTAAATGCTGATTGTGTTGTTGTTCTTGACAACACTGCGTTGAATAGAATCGCTGTGGAGCGTCTTCATCTGACAAATCCTACCTTTGCTCAAACGAACTCTTTAGTGTCAACTGTGATGTCTGCTAGCACCACAACATTGCGTTATCCAGGATACATGAATAATGACTTGGTTGGCTTGCTTGCATCTTTGATCCCAACACCAAGGTGTCACTTCCTCATGACAGGATATACACCATTGACTGTTGAGCGCCAGGTAAGATATTTCAATGAGCTCAATAACTGAGACCATCAATTACAAAATATTTTTGTGGAGCTACCATTATATGTTGAACATGAATTCTGAATGTTATGTTTGGCATTTTTAAAGCCAAAGTGTGGAATGTTCCATTTAATTGATTTTCTGCTCTCATAAACTGAAATGTTCTTGGCAGGCAAATGTCATTCGTAAGACTACTGTGCTAGATGTCATGAGAAGGCTTCTACAGGTGAGCTGTTTGCTTTCTCCTATCTTTTTTTGAAACTTGAATCAGATGTTCTTCTAACATAATTTTATTTGCAGACAAAAAATATCATGGTTTCGTCCTATGCTAGAAACAAAGAAGCAAGTCAGGCAAAATACATATCAATATTGAATATAATTCAAGGAGAAGTCGATCCCACTCAGGTACTTTCGTTCACCTAGCAGTTTTTTGGTTGACATATTGAGGAATTACAAACTCTTTCTTTTTGATGTGATCTCTCTGTTGTTTCACCACTTGATACTAGGTGCATGAGAGTTTGCAGAGGATACGAGAAAGAAAGCTTGTTAATTTCATTGAATGGGGACCTGCAAGCATACAGGTTCTAACTGTGCAAATTAGTTATTATTTTTTGGCTTGACCATGGACTTGCGCATCACAATTTTTTCCATAATTTACTCTCAACAGGTTGCACTTTCAAAGAAGTCCCCATATGTTCAAACTGCGCATAGGGTAATCTTATATCACTTTATATATATATGTCATCCTGAGAGTTGGTACTCCTTACAGTTTATGTCTTAGACTGCTGGTTCCTGCTTTAGAAGATACGACATTACAAGATTCTTACCTTGGTAGTGTATTTGATATAGGTCAGTGGTCTTATGTTAGCAAGCCACACTAGTATCAGACACCTTTTTAGCAAATGTCTGAGCCAATATGACAAATTGAGGAAGAAGCAAGCTTTTCTTGACAATTACCGAAAGTTTCCCATGTTTGCTGTGAGTTGACTGCTCAAATATATTGCCTTTGTTTTGTTGATGTTTAGTGCATCATTAGTTTTGACAGTTAAATGGTGAAATCATGAGAATATACATGTTGATATGGACAGGACAATGATCTTTCAGAGTTTGATGAATCAAGGGATATAATTGAGAGTTTGGTAGATGAATACAAGGCCTGTGAGTCTCCAGATTACATCAAATGGGGAATGGAGGTATAATAAGTTTTTTCCATCTATAGTCACACTTATGGAAGAACTCAAAATGATAACTGTGTCTATGTCTCTCTCAGGACCCTGAACAGCTTTTAACTGGTGAAGGCAATGCTTCAGGAGTTGTGGATCCTAAGTTGGCCTTCTAAATGAAAATATAAAAATCCAGGGCAAGTCATAGCTGAGATTTTTCAGGTCATGATAGGTCTACTTTAAAAGAGTGTTGGCACGTAAACCTTGACCAGTGTGTTGTAATGTGGATGAGTTTCAATAGTGTTATGATGTGAATGTGTGTTTCCGAGAATACATAAAGTTGAAGGAACCTTGAATTGTTTCATTTAATGAGAGACTAAATGAGGTATTGAAAATAACAAATGGGGAATTATGGGGTCTCTCACTTGGCAGTTTTCTGGCTTTTCCCGTTCAAACTCTATATTAGCTGTGGAGAATAGTGTGACATAACTCTCACTTTTTGGCTTAAAACCCATTAAATACATTGTGGTTCTAAGTGTCATGAAACAGCCTCCTAATCTGATCCACGTTGGCTGGTATCAATGTCACTGGACATCGCTTGTACTGTTTAACACAGAAGAGACCAATATAAGTTTACATTGTTGTTGGGGGTGAGGGTTTATTGAGAATAGAAAGAAAACGATTTGGAGAACTAACCTTTGAAACATACTTAAATACACAAGAATAGCAGAAAACAAATCCAGAAACTGTGACAACTGATGGATTTGCACGTTTTTGCAAGCATAACGAGCAGAGGGATCTATCAGGAGGTAGAGGGATTCCTTCTTGAGCCACCTTTTAGAAACAAACCAAAAGATCATTTTATAAAGTTGACTGATTTAAAGATGTCTGCATACATTAGTTTCAGATATTGATAGCAATTGACTGATTACCTTTGGGGCTGGAGGAGGTGGAGGTGGAGGGTATACTGTTGGAGCTGATAATCTCTCCTCAGCTGATTGATACCACCATTCCATCATCTACAAAACCAAATCAAACGAAGAAGGAATCTCCTTCAGAGTGAGATGGAATCTTTGAAGACATTAACAGAAGAGAAGAATCGTAAAATGGGAAATTTTCTGGATACATACTTTAAAGATAAAAACTGATGCAATTAAACCGGTTTGGGCATAGTCAAGCACCGCATATGAACAGCTAAGAAGTGCCCCTTGCACTGTCTAATTCAACATTCAAAACAGTAATTGTTAGTGGTTGGATCCTAGGAGTGTTTATCTAATTCTTTGGGTTAGACAAAGTTTAAGAAAGGTGAAATCATACTCTTAACCATGGAGGACCACGAAGTCTTTCACGCTCATGGTTCCGTATCTTTGAAATTCTTGAAGATGCATCCATCTATCTTGGCATTAAAAAAGGATGAGCAAGACAAACAGTGTGTGAGCCATCATAACTAATGTAAACTTACTACTTTTAAGTATATCTAGAAAAGACGAAAAAAGGGGCACTTCTAAGTCTATCGTCCAACCTATGAACAAATATGATTGCAGTTTCAATCCAAACAAGACGAATTTCAAGCAGAGAGGAAGTGAATACCAGTTCTTGCCCTGTAGCTCGACAAACTTGTATACCAAGGGCTTGAAGACCGAGAGAATAAAATCCAGTAGAATCCAGCAGATATAAGAGCTGGTAAGTGAACGACAATCCTATACAGCACAGCAAGACAAGTCAATTACAAAAACATGCCAGAGATCCAAATTGGAATCCTCATGTGAAGCTGAACAAGGTAAACTAAGAACTGTTCTTGCTATTATAAAGAAACATTAGATAGTAGGCACCATGCACTAAAAAATGCTTATGCTCTACATAAATCCGCAATTACCTTCACTAGATGCATGTATCCAAGGATAACAGACAGCTATAAACTTTTTAATTCTCGTAGCTAATTGACCTCGTATAGAAAGCTCTTCATGCCCACTAGTGTCTCTTGAACCAACTGATTCCTCCCCTGTGAAGAATTCAGCTTCATCAAATCCTTGATCATCTGTTCCCCATAAACTTTCCCGGAGTCTAGCTTCTCTTTCTTTGTTATATATTGCAAGCAACTTAGACTTGAAATACGGTAACACAACCTACAAAAGACACTTGTTACAAGGCAAGCTTAAAGGCAAAAGCTAATACAAAAGTTCTCATTTAGAATAAAAGTCAGTACCAGAAACACAACAGAGAGGATTCTCTGGCGCTTCTTTAAACCAGAATGTTGAACTTCTTCGTTTGCAATGTCTTTACTCAATCTCAATCTCACTGATTTCCTCCTTAAACCATACAATGATTCAGCAAACGAAGCATCTGAAACAATTCTCATAAAATTAAACTAAACTTTATAAGCAGAAATGATTTTCTAATACACAACCCTCCAAACACATTCTCCAGAAGGTACCTGTGGTTCGTAAGCTATGACCTTCAAGTATAAGCATAAGAGAAGCAAAGAATTCATCTTCGTAATCTAATATTTTATGGAGGAACGATCTTCTCAAAGCAAAAACCTAAAAATCACGAAAAGTTAAGAATCAGACTGATAAGTACCAAAGTTCAACCCTAGAAAGAAGTAGAGAAAGGGCATTTTACGCCGAGTGAGTAAGTGAGAGCAGCGCGAAGGCTAGCCGGAAGTTGCTGAGCTGCAGTCATCTCAAAGAAGGTGGGACGTGTGCCTTCACCTCCGACCTGAAACAACATCTTCCTCCAATCCTTTCCTCTCTTCCTCTTCTAGTCACTATAGTTTTGATAAACTCGAGACCCTTGTTATTGACTGAGATTAAAACCTTTAGATTCTCCAGATAGTACAATGGAGAAAAGACGTATATCGAGATACATTGTTACATCATAAATACAAAATGTTTTTACAGGCTGATAAAAACTAATTCGTTTTTGGGTTAGAATTTGGATAAAGCACAAGATTATACTAAAGAATTGTAGGGCTTTACCCCGAAGGGAGCCCTTCCAGAAATTCTCAAAGGCCATGAGTCAAGCCCAGGCCCATGAGGGGGTTTGGAAATAGTTTTCAACCAGCAATAGACGCGCCTCGGTTAGTACCTCATTAGCTGCGTCATTGCCCCAAGCGCAAAGATGGTTTGTGTTAAGGGACGTCAGATTCATTTTATACTGAAGTTTATTGTGCTTCAGTAGACTTATAACCGATGTGGGACAAATAGACGCACCGTCTTTTTAAATTACACTCCAATTTTGGGCCTCATATATTGGGCCTTTGAAAATCACATTGAATTGACTGGGCAGTCTAGTATCATGGAGACTGTGTCTGTATACATCATAATGATTGTCTTTTCAAATTTTAAAAATATATTACAAACTTTTCAGATTATTAGAAGCAACAGAAAATATAATAGTTGTAAATTTTTTATAAAAATACTATGAGCTAGTCACATTTGATAATTGATAAATAAACACTTAGTTTCCTACTTATTTCGGTCTGTATCGTATGTTTTCTAAGTCGTTTCCTAGTAGTCCCTGAAATCAAATTCACTTTTATCCATTTTGCTATTCACTATTAGTGATAGACATTATGCAGTAGTTTAATTTTTTTACAAACTAAAAAGTGAATCAAAACATAGGTAAACCATAGAGGCTGAACTGAAACGCAAGTAAGAAAAAATTGGCACGACTTAAAAAAAGTTCTTTCAAGGAACATAGGATCCAGATTAAGACAAAAACCAAACATCCTCAAAAAGAAAAGAGCGAAGGTGTAACACAAAATATAGATATCAGAATTCTTAAACGATGGAGTTAGCAGCACTTGCGATCCTTGGCCACAGATCAGCACACTCTTTTCCAATAGGTCCAGTGATAGCAGATCCTATATTACATAAGACAACAAATTCATAATAAAAAAAAACAATTAATTCTGAATTCGAGTGAAATACACAATAATACTACATAAACTAGTTACCTTTCATTTCACCCTTAGGATTAACAATAACACCAGCATTATCTTCAAAAAAAATCAAAACATTTAATGAGACACTACAATTACATAAAATATTTAAGAAATTAAAAAAAAATCAAATAGATAAAAATTACCTTCAAAATACATGAAGACACCATCCTTTCGACGCCAAGGCTTCCTTTGCCTAACAATAACAGCTGGCAAAACCTTCTTACGAAGATCAGGTTTACCTTTCTTAACTGTAGCCATAACCATATCACCAACACATGCTGATGGTAAACGATTAAGACGACCTTTGATTCCTTTAACCGATATGATATAAAGGTTCTTAGCTCCTGTGTTATCAGCACAGTTCACTGTAGCTGCCACTGGAAGACCTAGTGACATCCTGAACTTGTTCCCGGAGGTTCCTCCTCTTCCTATTATAACACACAACAGTTACAGATCTAATTACATCTATTGACGAATCCATGTATAAACCAAATTAGATCTATATATTCTTAGTTAAGATCTCAGTGTTATATTCATGAATCCAGGCATAAAATGCTTTATATTAGAGCTAAACCATCCATATACAGACATATGTTATGTTCATAGATAAATAAAAAATAGAGATGAAAGGGAGAAAAGGTCTTACCTCGCTTCGACATGGTTACAGAGTCGCAGCTCCTTCCTTAGAGGCAGCTGTGAGTGACGAGAAGGTTTATATATATAAATTAGTTTAGGGTTTTTTTTTGGAGCTGACCTAAGATTCATATTATGGGCCGAGAAAAATGACCAACAAAGCCCAATACAACCTTCTTTTTTCTTGTCGACGATAAGCCCAATACAACCTTATTAATTAAATAAATTATATATTTCTTTTTTTAGCAGTATATGAAGGATCACAAAATAAAATGCGTCTTTTTTTGAAGAGTAACAATAAAATAATTATTCTCCGGCGATGGCTTCCACAACTAGCCTTGCTCTTCGAGCTTCGGTTATTGTTAATCCTAGAGTACCCCCGATCCTCCATCTCTCCCTTCCTCGTAAATCTTCTTTTGATCTCTCTCTCAATAACCACTCTAGA
>KE156802.1:33302-46931 GCA_000411055.1 Leavenworthia alabamica
AAGTTGTGGCCTAGGTTAAATAGATTGCCAGTCTTGCCACCACCTAACCGAGTAGGCAATCCTGGTAGGCCAAGTAACTATGCTAGACGTAAAAGCGCTAATGAATCTTCTTCTAAGAAATCCAGTACCAAATTAAGCCGAGAACATCGTATCATAACATGCTCAAATTGTAAGGAAGAAAGCCACAATAAATTATCATGTTCAGTCCCAAGTGTTGAACCTCATGCTAAAAGACCAAGAGGTCGACCAAGAAAAGAACCGGTTAGTTTATTTTTTCCATATCACTTTGATTTTGAAATAATATTTCTTACTATTTTACATTTTGTTTTGTTTACATAGGAAAGTGGATTACAAGGATGATCACAAATTTAAACTCACAAGAAAGACAATCACAAGAACTTTTATCATTTTTTGTTTTTGTTGGACCACAAACTTATACTGCTGCTCTTAATGTTGTATTAGTTTTTATAAATCACTCTATTTTCCCTTAAATACAAATACAAAGATATATACAACCATATAGTCCAGTTCATGTAATTATGGTTCTGAGTTGAAAGTGATACAATTACAAATATGAAGCTTAAACAATAAAAACAGTTTGATCAAGTAATTGAGTAGCAGCACCACTAGAAGCGTTAACGTTGTTCTTTGTGTTGTATCATTAACAAATACTAACTAACAAATACAGATAATTATGTAAATGTATCAACAATCACTAAACGAACATAATTTTAGAAGCAAAGAAAAGAAAAAAAATATTAGATGATGGAGAAGATTAATATTAAGTATATTGTTTTAATTCTCAAACTTTTCAACTAAGAGAATTGAAGTTAACGGTGTTTAATTGTAATTAAAAGGGAGTTAAAGTTGACTAACCTTATTATTAAATTGGCAAAGTCAACATAAGTTTGTATTTTTTTTTGGCTAATTAAAAGATATGTATTTAATCTGGCAAAAATGTGTTAGTTTAGTATTTAATTGACAATTTTCCCATTTTAAAAATACAATAAAATCTATTAAAATACAAAATTGAATAACCCCACCTTAATTGGTTCGCAAAAGGAAAAAGAAAAAAAAAAAGAGAAAGCTAATGGAGCAAGAGGAAGCAACGAAGCTCTCTCTCGAGGCAAAAAGAATTTCGATTTAGGATTTTTTTCCGTATTCTTCTTTCGTGCGTTTGATTCTCCGTCGAAGTCCCGGAGACTTGTGATCTCAGGGAAATTGGTGTTTAATATCATAAAGGCGCGATGATCTCGTCGAAAAACGGAGCTGCGATGATCTCTCGGCCTCTGTTTCTCTCGAATCGAGCTGATGAAGTCTTCTCCAGAAAACTTGATTTGTCAGTTCCGTCTTCCTCTTCTTCGAGTATCCTACAGCAGTTTAATAAGACTCATGAAGGTTTTGATTTGTTACGAGCCTCTCCTTTGTGTAATAGCATCTTCATAGCTAAAGTTTCCTGATCGGTGTTTTATAGTATTGTTACGCTTGATCCTCTTACTATGAACAATAGATTTTGCTATCTAGTTTTGCTTTTCTAGGTAGAACTGATATGAAAAATCAAACTTGCTACAAACTGCAACTTGTGTTTTTCTTTTGACTTTTGGGCGAGCAAAGATTTTGGCTTTGGTTATTTGGTTTGTTTGTTTTAGGATTACAAAAAAAAGCTAACTACTTTTTGGGAGAATATGGCTGCTATTGATTTCTTGTGTCGTATTATATTTAGTTATCTGAGCTTTTGTTTCTGCTACGTGTTGCTGATTCCTGTAAATGTTTCGTGCAGCTGATGATGAGGCACGCTTAGCTCTTGCTCATCAACTGTACAAAACAGGCGAATTCAAACAAGCCCTAGAGCACAGCAACTTGGTTTACCAGAGAAACCCATTACGTACTGATAATCTTCTTCTTATTGGTGCTATTTATTTCCAGGTAATATTTTACTTCTTCTCCCCTTAGTTATTACTCTTTATCCTTTTGTTTGAATGAACTAGTGTTTAACTCATAATGTCATACCGTTTCAGCTGCAAGATTATGATTTGTGCATTGCTAGAAATGAAGAAGCTCTTCGTATTCAGCCACAGTTTGCTGAATGTTATGGAAACATGGCAAACGCATGGAAGGTGAATGGCTTGGCCTTTGCCTAATCGGTTGGTTGTTTCCAATAAATATATGTTCTTATATCTGTGGTCTACTCTTTCCAGGAAAAAGGGGACACTGATCATGCAATCCGCTACTACTTAATTGCAATTGAGGTTGTGCTACATTCAGTTTATGCTAAATGTATACTACTGCTGTTATTTTTTTGTTCATTTTCCCCTTGCTAACACTTTCTTTTCAATCTAATTTTCAGCTGAGGCCGAACTTTGCTGATGCTTGGTCGAATTTGGCTAGTGCATACATGAGAAAGGGAAGAATTAGCGAGGCAACACAATGCTGTCAGCAGGCCCTCTCATTGAATCCACTTCTGGTATATGAATTTATGATATTTCTATCCAGCTTTTTATGTAAAAAAGTCAAGCCTGAATAAGTCAGCGCACCCTTTTCAGCGTATTCTTTCTCCCTACTCGAGGAGTTTGATTGTGTATCTTCTTTTGTTTGTCTTCTCACCTAGTAAACTTTTCCTAGGTTGACGCACATAGTAATCTGGGGAATCTGATGAAGGCTCAAGGATTAATTCAGGAAGTAAGTCTTGTTGATGAACTCTCTAAGTTAATCCGTCCATGTTCCAAACCCTAAAAATATTATCTGCAATTTCTTGTGTTATATGGTTATGGATGTCGGCCCTAAAGTTACAGTTGATTGATTAGAGTTTCTTCATTGCAGAAGATTTTGTAATTGCACCAATCTAAATTATAACTAAATGGATGGTGACGTGATGCTTTAGTAATATAGCATCCTATCTGTTGTCTTTTTACTACTTTATCAACTGCAAATACTGATGGACGCATTCATTTTTTCTGTGTTGTACTGTGTCATAATCTACAATCAATACAGACATCAAGTTGTTACTGAAAGACAAGAAGCGATGATCGTCAGTCTTATAGTCACTATCTTCTGCCAGAGTCCATTTTGTTAGAATGTAATATTTTGTGCAGGCATGCAGTTGCTACCTTGAAGCTGTTCGCATACAACCAACATTTGCCATTGCATGGTCAAATCTTGCCGGTCTTTTCATGGAGTCAGGTGATCTCACTAGAGCCCTTCAATACTACAAGGTATGCTTCACTATTTTCTAGAAAAAATGTCACATTTGGTCTGTATGCAATTTCCCCAGTTTATATTTTTTTATGTTTTAGCCGTGTTGGCTGAAAATTTTAATTTACCAGGAAGCTGTGAAACTGAAACCTGCATTCCCTGATGCATATTTAAATCTCGGAAATGTGTATAAGGTATGTTTACATTTATTGTCCCATTCAGGTTCAGTAGCTGATATAGTTCAGTGAAATATATAGTTATTTTTATTTGTTTATAAGGCTCTTGGGAGACCTACAGAAGCAATCATGTGTTATCAGCATACCTTTCAGATGAGGCCAAATTGTGCAATGGCATTTGGTGAGTGTTATTTGATCAACTAAATGCTTAGCTATAGTAAAATTTATTTGCTCAAGCATAAATGCATGTTTTTTTCATAACATAGATATTACTACCTCATGCAGGGAATATAGCCAGTATATACTATGAGCAAGGTCAACTGGATTTAGCAATTCGACACTACAAGCAGGCTATCTCCCGAGATCCACGATTTTTAGAGGCGTACAACAACTTGGTTAGCATCATCAACACACATTATGTGGGTGTTGTGTCTCTGAAATCCAATTCCAACTTATGATCTTCTTTGCATTTGCTACAGGGTAATGCATTGAAGGACATTGGGCGTGTTGATGAAGCAATTCGGTGTTATAATGTATGTGTGGTTCCCATCTGAAACTTATTAGTGAATTTGCACATTACTAACAAACATGCGGTTTATACTGCAGCAATGTCTTGCTTTACAACCAAATCATCCACAGGCAATGGCCAATCTTGGAAATATTTATATGGAGTGGTATATAATCCTTTCTTTCTTCTTGTAGATAGATAGTATTATAGATTACTGTTGACTTCATTTCACAATCTTGAACAGGAATATGATGGGTCCTGCTTCGTCATTGTTCAAGGCTACTTTGGCTGTAACTACAGGGCTTTCTGCTCCGTTCAATAACCTTGCAATAATTTACAAGCAACAGGTGCCTACACGCTCCATTATCAATGTTCAATCATCTTATTCTTGCAAGTGTGTTGACGAATTTTGCTTCTTTTTTCCTAACGACAGGGAAATTACGCTGATGCTATATCCTGCTATAATGAGGTTCTTCGTACTGACCCTCTGGCAGCTGATGCTCTGGTTAATAGAGGCAATACTTACAAAGAGATCGGGAGGGTAACAGAAGCCATTCAGGATTACATGCATGCTATTACTTTCCGGCCTACAATGGCTGAAGCTCATGCAAACCTGGCCTCCGCTTACAAAGATAGGTAACCATTTTCTGTATGTTGCATTTATAATTCATGTCACACACTTGTTCAATTACCTAAGAACAGATAAAAAAGGCTTTACTTTGAAGGAAAAGATCTTACGCAAGAAGAATTTTGTGTAGATATCATGTTCCACCAGAAAAATACTGTTTTCACTATTGATGTATTTGTTGGACCTTCTTGCATAAGCAGTGGGCATGTGGATGCTGCCATTACAAGCTATAAGCAGGCTTTGCTATTACGACCAGACTTCCCAGAAGCAACTTGCAACCTTCTGCACACCTTACAGGTATTTGTCCTCTCGTGGTTTGACGTTATGCAATTAATGCGGTGCCTTCTGTCTCCGTTTTCTGATCCGTTGTCACCTATATTTTCTTCCTATTGCTTCTGTACCAGTGTGTATGCTGTTGGGAGGACCGCAGCAAGATGTTCGCTGAAGTTGAAGGCATTATTAGGAGGCAAATAAACGTAAGTATTTATGTTGCACAGTTTTTGGGTACTTCTTATGCTATTACAGAGTAAGGTGATAATATGTCCTAATGATCTTGTTTTCAGATGTCAGTCCTTCCAAGTGTTCAGCCCTTCCATGCGATAGCATATCCTATCGATCCTATTCTTGCCCTTGAAATCAGGTTTGAGACTGATATTCAATACTCATACTTCTCATGGATATACGTCTTTATTTTATCTGTGTATTGGCCTATTACTTATAAATTCCCTATATTTTCAGTCGTAAATACGCTGCACACTGCTCCATAATCGCTTCCCGTTTTGGACTACCTCCCTTTACCCATCCAGCTGGGCTCCCTGTAAAACGTGATGGAGGATTTAAGAGATTACGAATTGGATATGTGAGCAGTGATTTTGGTAATCATCCGTTGTCACACCTCATGGGATCAGTGTTTGGGATGCATAACAGAGAAAATATTGAGGTTTGTATTCTGTATTTGAATATTTGTTGATCCATTTCTTAGGACTGCTCTGATTTCATATTGAAAGTTTAGGTTCTTTAACTTTTAGCAAGCCCTATAAAATTCATGCATGCTGGGTTTAGTTCTTCTGATGCAGGAATGTATGGAACCAGACAGATCCTGTTTGTAGATTATAATTCAGTAATTGATGGTAGATCATTCTGTATCTTGTTATCCTGTGTTTGTAATTCGGATGTTAGCACAGGTGTTCTGCTATGCATTGAGTCCAAATGACAGTACTGAGTGGAGACAACGTATCCAGTCAGAAGCCGAGCATTTCCTGGACGTTTCTGCTATGTCATCTGATGCTATAGCCAAAATCATAAATGAAGACAAAATCCAGATCCTCATCAATCTAAACGGTTACACCAAGGCATGTACTAAAAGTCATCTCAAATACATCTTGCTCTGGAAGCTGTACCCATCCTATGGAAACGTTTTTGGTAACACTGCTTGGTTTTACCTTATGCAGGGGGCTAGGAATGAAATATTTGCCATGCAGCCTGCACCGATCCAGGTGTCATATATGGGCTTCCCCGGTACAACTGGGGCAACCTATATCGACTACCTAGTAACCGATGAGGTTTGCAACTGAATTAATTTTTAAGATTTCATTGGAAAGTTTTTTCCCCGCCCAACCTTATTTTTGTCTATGTTTAGTGGTTACTCATTTTTACTTTTCAGTTTGTGTCTCCTCTGCAATATGCACATATTTACTCAGAGAAGCTGGTCTATCTTCCCCATTGCTACTTTGTCAATGATTACAAGCAGGTATGAGTCAGAGAAAATTTATTTTTACCATGTTATTGTACATTCATCAGTTTCACAAGTGATTTATATCAAAACTTATTTTGTTTATTCTATTTGCAGAAAAATCAGGATGTGTTGGATCCAAATTCTAAACCCAAGCGATCGGACTATGGCCTTCCTGAAGACAAATTCATATTTGCATGCTTCAACCAACTGTACAAAATGGATCCTGAGATCGTAAATACGTGGTAACTTTTATTTCTAAGCTTTTGAGGTTTGTTTAGCAATTATTTACATACATCACTATATACCATCATGTAGCTTACTGGTACATATGTAAATTGATATGTTTACAATTTGATTTTTTTTCATTAATAAGGTGCAACATTCTTAAACGAGTACCCAACAGAGTTCTTTGGCTTCTCCGTTTCCCAGCAGCCGGTGAGATGAGGTTTCGAACATGTACGTTTCTTAGCGTTTTTCTTTTCCTTTCTGCTTGCAACTTGCAAGACTTCTTTTAACTTTATTTTCTGACCTTGAATCCAGATGCTGCTGCCCAAGGTGTACAGCCTGATCAAATTATCTTTACTGATGTTGCCATGAAGAGTGAACATATCAGGCGAAGTGTGCTTGCTGATGTAATCCTTGACACGTGAGTTCTTTTGTCTCTTGACATGAATCATCTGTACTTCAATATACATTAAAACAACAACACGATAATCATTCTGCCACAATTTAAACCTTCCCTACCCTGCCCTTTCATTAGGCCTTTGTGCAACGGACACACAACAGGAACAGATGTGCTGTGGGCTGGTGTACCGATGATAACATTACCACTCGAGAAAATGGCAACTCGAGTGGCTGGATCACTCTGCCTTGCAACTGGTCTTGGCCATGAGATGATTGTTGACAGGTGAGTCTAAGAATAAATCAACTTGTGCTTTTTTGTTCCAGTATCTTCTGCTTTCATGTATATTGATCATATATTCATAACGTTTGTGAACTAGCTTGGAGGAATACGAAGACAAGGCTGTCTCTTTGGCACTAAACAAGCCAAAACTTGAAACACTTACTAAGGACTTAAGGGCTAGCCGCTTAACTTGTCCTCTATTTGACACCATGCGTTGGGTTAGTGTCTTGAAACAC
Organism: Leavenworthia alabamica; assembly: GCA_000411055.1. Taxonomy (NCBI): domain Eukaryota; kingdom Viridiplantae; phylum Streptophyta; class Magnoliopsida; order Brassicales; family Brassicaceae; genus Leavenworthia; species Leavenworthia alabamica. Next base: position 40,682 of record KE156802.1, read on the forward strand.
TTTGTAACTCTATTCCTCTCATCTTCTGGTTTATTACTTAAACCAATTAGCTCACTTGGCTACAGGTGAAGAATCTGGAGAGGTCATACTTCAAAATGTGGAACCTCCATTGCTCTGGACAGCAGCCGCAACACTTCAAGGTGTCGGAAGACGACCTAGAATTCCCGCATGACAGATAAAAAGCATTCTAGGGAAAGAAAAAAGAAATGCAGGAGCGGGCATTGTAAATAAAAACCGAAGAGAATTTAGGAGCAGAAAAGATTGATATATTAACAGAAGTAGAGTATTATTATTGAGCTGTGTTGTGTACTATATAAAGAAGCTTGTTGTTTTATCTTCTTTCTTGTCCTATTTTATTCATGCCCAGAACATGTAGAATTCCTAATGTATTATTATTATCACATTAAACATGTCTCGATTATGAAAAAAACAGCACGGATCGTTTAATTTTGTACTTTACAGTTTATAAGTTCCAGACCAACTTTAACTGAACTAAGTTGGCATTCAACTAACATCAAACTTTGTCAAGTCTTTGAAACAGTAGATAGAGTGTTTCGCAAGTCTTTTCTATATTTCGAAAATAAAAACAGAGCTGGTGAAGGGAGAAAGAAGTCAAAACCATAAACTTAAGACAAAATAAAACCAGCCGGTTTATCAAAGCTAGTCCCTAAACCAAATAATAGCCCAAGTTTTACAATAATTTTATGGGCCTTCAAACTCAACATATAAAGCCCATCATTACGTTGAGCTATAAAAGCTTAATGCTCCTCTAAATTAGGGTTCTTTTATCATATCTCATATTTTCGCTTTGCCGGCAGGTTAGCTTAACCCCTAGCAATGGCGACACAACCGGCGAAAGAGTCAGTGCAATGCTTTGGAAGGAAGAAGACGGCCGTAGCCGTCACCCACTGCAAACGTGGATCCGGTTTGATAAAGCTAAACGGTTCGCCAATCGAGCTTCACCAGCCAGAGATTCTCCGTTTCAAGATATTCGAGCCAATACTGCTCCTGGGAAAACACCGGTTCGCCGGAGTTGACATGAGGATACGAGTAAGTGGTGGTGGTAACACATCTCAGGTGTATGCAATCCGTCAGAGCATCGCAAAGGCACTCGTTGCTTACTACCAGAAGTACGTTGATGAGCAGTCGAAGAAAGAGATAAAGGATATATTGGTGAGGTACGATAGAACTCTCCTTGTGGCTGATCCGAGGAGGTGTGAGCCGAAGAAGTTCGGTGGTCGTGGAGCTCGTGCTCGTTTCCAGAAGAGTTATCGTTAAATCTGGTTTAGTTTTTTCAATATTTTGGGATATGAATGTTGAGATTGTGAGACTTTAAAATCTCTGCTATGGTTTTTTAAAAATAATGTTAACAATCTAAAAGTTATCAATGTTTCCTTGGAAGCTGTTTTCTTTTTTATTAAGATATTTTCATCATTTAACATGGATTTGATAAATTTACATGTCTTGGCCATATAGTCGTTGTCAATTATTACATTGTTCGATTGGGTGTTCGTGAAAGTATATGGCTTGTTGTAGTAGCCAAGAGGAGTGATCAGTATCTGTTGTTGACATTTGATTGCTAATTTACTTTTGAGAGTTGTGATGCGTAATGTTGCTTCAGAATTCGTATTATGTTGATTGTTGAACAACTATACGCACATAATCGTATCTAAAACGAAGCGTTTTGCTCGTTTAAATTTGAATTTCGGGTCTTATATGACTAAAGAAACAAACGACTCAAAACAAAAAATCCATAATTAACTCAAGTATATCAAAAGCCAATCGTAAATGGTTTCAGTACAACGAATGAGAATCGCGAAAAAAGGTTCAAGTAGGAAGAAACTTTATTCGAAAAAACGGCATGTTCTCCTCTCAAGCTCTTCTGTTAGCTTTAGGCCTTTGACATGTGAACGATTAAGTCGACCACACGAGAACTGTATCCCCATTCGTTGTCGTACCATGCCACCAGTTTCACAAACTTGTCGCTCAATGCAATTCCGGCCTTGGCATCAAAAATGCTCGACCTGTTGTCACCAACGAAGTCAGTTGAGACAACATCATCCTCAGTGTATCCAAGAATTCCCTTTAGTTTGCCTTCAGATTCCTCCCTGTATATATGCGAAATGAACAATTTATGAGTAATTTCATCACTACTAATTTAATATTACAGCAATTTGATATGACAAAGCTTACTTGATGGCCTTTTTAATTTCATCATATGTAGCAGCTTTCTCGATTCTAACAGTAAGGTCAACAACTGAGACATCAACGGTTGGTACACGGAAAGACATTCCCGTTAACTTTCCGTTAAGAGATGGAAGGACCTTTCCGACAGCCTTGGCAGCTCCAGTGCTACTTGGAATAATGTTGAATGAAGCAGCTCTTCCACCTCTCCAGTCCTTCATTGATGGACCATCAACAGTCTTCTGAGTAGCTAAAATAATTAAAGCAAAATCAATTAGGTCTTATACATGCTTCACTAATAACCAGCTTAAGCTACTGGTGGTTGAGAAACTTACCAGTGATAGAGTGGACAGTAGTCATGAGACCCTCGACAATTCCAAACCTGTCATTGATGACCTATACAAAGAAACCCAAGATTAGGAGTCACTCGAAATTCAAAACAGTTAAATAGATTTTATACAGGCTATGAGATATAACACCTTGGCAAGAGGAGCAAGGCAGTTAGTGGTGCAGCTAGCGTTGGAGACAATGTCAAGGTTGGACTTGTATTCATGCTCATTGACACCAACAACAAACATGGGAGCATCCTTGCTCGGGGCAGAGATAATAACCTTCTTGGCACCACCCTAAACAAACAAGTCACTCATTTAGTTGAATGATAGCTAACACCAATCGTAGAATCCAACAATTTACATAGTACATGAACCCGTTGCATGTATATACTACTAGACATACACAAAAGAAAGCAATACCTTCAAGTGAGCAGCAGCCTTGTCTTTGTCAGTAAATACACCGGTAGACTCAACAACGTAGTCAGCACCAGCCTCACCCCATGGGATATCCTCAGGGTTCCTGATGCCAAAAACAGTCACTGGCTTCTCGCCAAAGAGAAGGGTCTTCTCATCCTTAACCTTGAGTTCATTGTGTTTCCATTGACCGTGAACACTGTCGTACTTAAACATGTAGGTCTGCAGAATTCAAACACATACCAGAGTACCCCATTCAAATTCATATCAACTTTAATCAAAAAATTACATAGACATCGTTACACAAATAATCCAATCAGCTAATCACAAAGCAAAATAAGAACAACGCTAAATCAGTCTCGGATCTGAGCAATAAATGAAACAAAATCATGATAACATAATGAATGTTATCATCAAACAGATGAAAATGATATTAACCAATAGAAGATGGAATCACCGTCCAAGGAAGAACACTAACCATGTACTCGGTAGTGATGAAGGGATCATTGACGGCGACAAGCTCGACATCGTTCCTCTGAAGAATAACTCTAGCAACCAAACGACCAATTCTTCCGAATCCTAACGATTACAGAAACCAAATGTTAGATTCTAGATCTAGATATTACAGAACAAACAAAACCTAATTAAAATTCAATCATATACTCACCGTTGATTCCGATCTTAATCTTCTTGTCAGCTACACAAAAAACAAAGGAGAAATCAGAAAACGATCAGATCAGAAAACACAACACTATAAGTATTTATTAACGACGAGAGCAGAGATAAGAAAAACCGAGAGACTCACCCATGGTTGAGTCTATATTGAAGATGAGATTCACAGAGAGAGAGAGAGAGAGAGAGAGAGAGAGAGAGANAGTGAGTGTGCTCTGTGAAGCTTTCTAGAGGATATTTAAAAGAATGAAGAACGTGATGAAGGATCTAAAATGGTTCTATTTACCGTTGTAGCCCTGTTATTTTGACGATTTCATCGAATACTTGGTTCTATTTACCGTTTTAGCCCTGTTATTTTGTCAAATGTCGTTATTATCGAGGCGACACATGGCGTCACGCTATGTACTAGAATATTTCTTTGAATCCTTAACGCTGGTCGAGTTGGCATGAGACGCAGCGTATTTGGATATTCTTGTTCTACGCCGACCACTTTGTGACTGCCACGAGTTCTCGTTTGGCCCATTTTAGTCGACGGCTCTAGTTTCTAGGACGTAACGCCGAAATACACGGTTTTAGGACAAGTATAATTCGATGTCTAATAATATATTCTACTTTAGAAAAGTATAATAATCTTAATTTTTTACGTTTTGTAAGATAAATAATCCACAAAAACTTTTGCAATTTATATGATTATTTTAAAAAATCACGTGGAACAAAACTCATTAATTGAAAACCACGTATAATTTTAACTAATATTCAAAATGTAATATATAATCTATAGATATTTAATTCTATATGTAAAGACTATTGATTAGGTAAATCATGGAAACATCATGGAAAGATATCTTCATTGTCAATTGTCATAACTCATAACCAAAAATAATAAGCTAAAAATAAAAATAACAAAAATATATATTTGGAGAAGATAAGTAGATGTGAAAATCTTCTCAAAATAAGCGGTAGTATCATAGTACCAGATCCCCAAAACACAAGAGAAATTATCAAAGATGGGTGCAGTGACGTCGGCGATTGGTGATATGGTGATGACCTTCTCTTGGGTTGTCCTCTCAGCGACCTTCGGAATTCAGACGGCGGCTATTGTATCCGCTGCTGATTTTATTCAAGGAATCACATGGGCTCCGTTAGCGATCATGACGTTTCTGATTTTCTTCTACGTAACGATCTTCACCGTTATCTTCGGTAACGCTAGCTTTAATCCTACCGGAAACGCTGCTTTTTATATCGCCGGTATCCCCGGAGATACTCTTTTCTCCATGGCCATCAGATTGCCTGCTCAGGTAATTCAAAATCTTAGATCCATGCATTTTCGATTTGAATTTTGGTTTACAGATTTAGTGATCTGTGTGATAGTTCTTAACAAAGGATGTATGTATAGTCTTTATGCGAATTAGAATCTAGTTTTTGTATGAATCGTTGAATCTCAAATCAATTAGTATATGCTTTACGTCCCCACTGGTAATGCCTCACTGATTCTGAATCTGAAATTTCTTAATTATTGGAGATGATGATTTTGGTGAATTACAGGCAGTTGGTGCTGTAGGAGGTGCATTGGCCATCATGGAGTTCATACCAGAGAAATACAAGCATATGATTAGTGGACCTTCACTTCAGGTTGATGTTCATACTGGAGCTATTGCAGAAACAATATTGAGTTTTGGTATTACCTTTGCGGTTTTGCTAATTATCGTCAAGGGTCCAAGGAGACTACTCGCTAAAACGTTCTTGCTTGCTATTGCAACCATCGCATTGGTTGTCCCTGGGTCTAAATACACTGGACCAGCCATGAATCCTGCCATTGTAAGTATACGAAATGTCTCATCCCTGTGCCTGATAAAATAAGTCTATATTTCTTCTACATAACTCCTCTGCTAACTCTCTCAGATTATGATCGTGTCTTCAAAGACTGATAACCTTTTATATATGTCTGTCTTGTGTTTGTAATGCAGGCATTTGGATGGGCATACATGTACAGCTCTCACAACACATGGGACCATATCTATGTCTATTGGATCAGTTCTTTCGTTGGAGCATTATCTGCTGCATTGCTCTTCCGTACTATCTTCCCGACACCTCAACCCCAGAAGAAGAAGAAACAGCAGAAGCAGAAGCAAAAACAAAAGCAAAACCAAAAGCAAAAGAAAGCCTAAGGAAAACAAATCGAAAAAACACCGGTCAGATACTTTTCACCGGTTGGGGATGCCGATTCTAAACTAAGGAGAAGAAAAAAATCAACATATTCTTGTCATTGTTTTGATTCATACCTTTTTTTTATTGGATTTGGGCGTTACTCAGTACTCACTTTTGTTTTGTTTCTGCATAACTCGTTCAGATTACATTCCGGTTAGAAAGGTCTAGATTATCAATGTCTGGTTTAGTTTGGTTCGTAGTCGATTCATTCTTTGTTCTAAATCAAAAGGCTAAATAAAATTCCCCCTTAATTTAATTTTGTCTAAAGTTTACACTAAAATGTCAGCGTTTCGTGGATGTTACCGAAGTTTATTCCGCAATCATTTAAATCATATAACGTAACGTTTTTGCTTTGGTCTTATCGCTCACGCAAATTCCCGATTCAGATCTGTGGCAGAATTTGAACCGAAGCCTGGGATCAATCCGGTAAGCAGCCGAAA
>KE156803.1:0-37113 GCA_000411055.1 Leavenworthia alabamica
TATATATATATATATTCTGAAAAATTGTAATATACTAAGCTTGTAATATATATACATATGTATATATCTTCTGAAAAATTATAATATACCAAGCTTGTAACATATATTATATATATGATTAAAAAGTAATATTAATTTGCTTACAAGAACACCAAAGCCAGTAACATTAGCAAAAGAGCTACCAAGAGCTATTCCGGCGAGAGATAGTTCACTCCGGTGACCAACGATCATCGTAGAAGTTGCTTGAAGAAGGAACTGAGACATATTTACAGCGACCATTGGAGCAGCCATTGAAGCAACTTTCTTCATCTTCTGCCATCTTATCTTCGTCTTCTCTTCTTCTTCTTCTTTTGATACTTTTATCTTCACCAATAATGGAGCTTCGTTACTATTCATCTTCTCTCTTGTTACAAAATTTATGAAGTTGTGTTGCATTTATTTGGGTTACTTTAGATTTTAGTAATAAAAAAAATTACACGTGTCTTGGAAAATATAAACACGTTGCAAATAAATTGGTTATATGAAAACGCAAAATTATTAAAAATAAAATACAATATTTTATTAATAAAAATTAATAATGTATTAGCATTTATGGTATAAACTATGTAGTGTACATGTGTATATTATATTATATTACACATCAAGATTTATAACATACTCCAACTTGAAGTGAGGTGATAGGCCAAATGAGTTGACACACGTTCCAATACTTAGAGATCTACCCTAATCCATATCTCGATGTTATTTAAAGATCAACGTACGTTTTCCCTTTTGATTTTGTGAAAGATTGTGAATTTGAATAGTATAAATATAAATATAAATTCAAAAGTAGTTCAAGCACTTTGACCCATTAGTTAAAAAATGGTTAAAAACAATATAATTAATTATATTTTTCATTTGTTTTATAATATTTAATTTTACATTTTTTACATAGATTAGATTAAAAAAAATATAATATTTTTAATTTTTTTGTTATATTTTTATTTGGATGACTAAATAATTAATGTTCTCCATAATAAAAAGTTAAGCATAACTCTTCATATTAAATATTTCAAAAGAAAAGATAAAGATTAATTAAATTTTTAGTTAACAAATAATTAATAATATCATTAAATGATGATAAAAATTAAATATTATGGAATAATTAAAAAATTTAAGAAATTAAATATTTTAAAACAGAGAAATTATACATATTTGTATATATTTTTTAAAATTTTCAGCGTACAAATAAAATTATTCAATGTAATTTCGTGTTATAAAAATAGTTGGTATATTATAAATGATGTCGTATTTTAAAAATTATTCATGGAAGATTATAATACTAGGAAAATTTTTTATTCATTATGTAAATATAATACATATTGAATCATATGTCAAAAAAATATGTATAGTATAATTATCATAGTAAAAAGTTGTTCTTATATTTATAATAATAATAATAAAATAATAATCAACGACAAAAAATATAAATTCAAATGAGTGACCTAAATCATGAATTCAAATTGGTATATTCTTTTTAGCTCTTTCTTATTATATTTTTCTTCTATGTGCTTATTCTCTATTCATACCTTTTTAAGAAACGAACAAATCTTACAAGAATAATAACTCTTAAGTTTTTATTTTATAGAAATCCGGATGATTCTTTTGAAATACATACAAACAAAATTTTTATCTATTTTTTATTTGTAATATTAAGTATTATTCGAGAGTAATAATAAATTAACAAAAGTCAGAAATGTTTTTTTAGTTTGTGGATTAGGTGGTGGTAGGTAGAGGTCGGCAAAGTATTTAACATTTGGTCAAGTATTATATAAATACATGTTTACTATCAAACCTTATATTAAAATTTTACTAGTCATACTCATATGCGTCACTCATATCACATAAATGAATAATTAAATAGGTAAAAGATTTGAACAAGTAAAAAATACAGAATTATAATACATGAATACATATCAAGAGTTCCAAACTTGAATGGATCATGTTCACTGCATGAACAGAGGCTAATTAAATCTTCTATAACTTAACCACCAATAATGAAACTCTATTATTTATTCATAATTAGATATACTCTTTAGTTTTAAAAGAGTGTTATTTAAATATTTTTAACACGAATTAAGAAAAATATGTAAATTTTTTTTCTATAATTTATTAATACACTAAAAATATTTTATTTCTAACTAATAAACTGAAATAATAAAAATAAAAATAAAATTTACTTTTATAAATTAGCATTGAAAACAAAAAATAATATTGTTTTAGTAACAAAATTTTAATGCTAAAATAACATTATTATCTTCTTCTAATAATGAAAGCTGTCTATTTATAGTACTCCCTATTATTATCTTCTTAACCATACAACTCGATGTATTGTGATGTAATCGTTCAAGATTACATGGTATAAATTAAGAACCATGATCAAAATAATATGAGCTAGAGTTTGATTTGTCATCACAAAGAAAAGAGTTATTTATATATGTGTTTTGTTTGTTTTTCAAGGGCATCATAGAGTGGAGTTGTCTATTATTAAAGTGAGTTAGAAAAATGTATATTATTTTATTTGAATACTTATCATTGTAGGAGTTTTCAGAAGTAAATAATATGTTCTGACATTTTGTGGAGTATTTGGACTTTTTGTTTGTTCTTTTTGGAAAAAAAATAGTAGTGGGACTTGATATATATAAAAGGAAAAAGTTTTTAAAGTTGAAGATTTACAAATTGACCTTATATAATATAGTTTATAAAGCTTTCTTATAGTTTTAATTTTTGATTTTTCTTAATGTTAAAACTTACTTTAATCATGTGAATACTTCATATTTACAAGCTTTCTAGATTATATACGAGTTAGAGTTTGCTTGTTTTTTAAAAGTTTATACTGTATTTGAATTCTTTTTTGTAAATTGTTTTCTTTTCTCTAATGATATATGGGAAAAAAATGGAGTTAAACCAAGCGATAGTAGTGGGGTGGTTCTCCAGGCGCTAGGTGAGAGTTGTCTTATTGGTCAAGGTCAAGGATCGAGTCCACCTGGTTACGGAATTTGCCACATTTAAATCGCTTGGTCACCGGGGCTTTCACATGGTCTCTCCGGGCCCCAGGATTAATCGGTGTTGGGGGATGATGCGCTGCTCTGCAGTATGGGCTTGCCACCCTAAGTTGTATCAGAACGACTGTCCCTAATTCAGTCGGATTACCTGAGTTATANAATATATTTCATTTGTTTCATATTATATGTAATTTTATATTTTAAAATCTGTCAAATTATTAGTTGTATGAATTTCTAGTGCAGATTTTTTGTTAAAGATTTAATTTTATCCCTATTTGTATATTTTATTGGCCAATGAAATAAATTTATAGTGTGTTGATGAGAGTTAAAATATACTTTTTAATAAATGTGATAAAACTTAAAATTATATATAAATGAAATAGAGAATATTTACAAAGCTTTTTTATAGTTTTGATTTTTGATTTTTCTTAATGTTTAACTTACTTTAATAATCTGTATAGCATCATTAAATATCAACTAAGTCCGTTTTTGAGATGAGTTATATAGATTTGTTTAGGATGATGTACTTTATAAAATCTAATTTACTTTTATTTAAATTTTTTTTATCTCTCGTATATATATAAAATACAATAGATATTTGAGCCAACCTTATTGATATTTAATGTACCTTCATTTAGTAAACTTTCACCAAACTGGTCCCAAAACATTAAATACTCGTTTTAATACCTAGTGTATAAATTAAATATATATATATATTGAAAAACTTTATCAACTTAATTATTTGTTTATTTTTAGAGTAATTCTTTTTAATACCATCATTTATAGTTTATATGACAAAATTACATTATTTTCTTTAATTAGACATAAATACCATTTTTATTAAAATCATATTTTTAATTTAATGCTAGGGACTTAGGGTTGAGTATTTAGTGGTTGGTTTTACTTTTTTATTATTTGGGTTAAGTATTTAGTGGTTAGATTTAGTATTTATTGTTTGAGTTTTTTTGTAATTTCTCAAAAATATAATCTAATTTTTAATTCAACTGAATTATTAAATGATAAATTTGTGTTAAATTAATTTTAATAGTATTTATGGAAATTAATGTTAATTTGATGGTATTTTTGAGAATTGCCCTTATTTTTTATGTACATCAACTAAAATTTCAATTATTTATTTTGCTTGAAATCAGTAAATAATTTTTCTTTTTACAACAATAAATATTATTTATTTAGTTTAAAAGTTAAATCAGTGCTAAAGTCAAAGGATAAATAATATTAATATCTCTTAACAAAATCTAATTAAAACAACTAATTGTATATACCTTCACAAGTGTAATAAAAAATAATCACTCAGGAGTCACGACCCATCACTCTTCTCATTTTTCCAGGAGGTGATAACACAGCTGGGCTATTTCCATGTTGGTTTTGCTCAGAAGCTTTTGGTTCAAGAGCGTCTCCTTTCGAAGCCGGAATCTGAAGCTTCCCTGGCTCAGTTGGTGAAGGAGAAGACGAAAAATACCTAAAAAAAACCAAACAAATGAGAATCAAAAGAGACATATAGCTGTGTGTTTTTCAAGAGTTTTTTAACCTATGGTCTAAAGCTTGTTGTATAGTAATCCTTTGACGTGGGTCGTAAGTAAACATTTTCGATAGAAGATCTAATGCATCATCGCTTGCCATAGCGAAAATGGTACGTAATGGTGGAGCAGGTGTATAAGAAAACTCCATGTAGTCTGGGAGATAGATCATATCAGACCATTGTGATGGTATTGGTGTTCCAAATGCTTGAAAGATTTTTCCTAGTTGATCGATCTCTGTAACACCCTGAAGAAAGAAACACAGAGATCTTTGGAACTCAAGTTTTTGAAATATGTAAGTAGGGAATGTATAGAAGTTTTACCAGTAGAAATGGTCTACGAAGTAGTAGCTCGGCGAAGATACAGCCTGCAGCCCAAACATCAACTCCTGCTCCGTATTGTCGACTTCCGAAGAGTAGTTCAGGTGCTCTGTACCATGTAGCAAATACCTGTGTGAGAATAAGTAGTTTTAGATTCGAACTTTTACATAACCAATCAATCTTAGGATCTGCTTTAGTAGAATTGTCAATATTGAACTTCAAGCAATAAAATGGTATCTAGTGACTTTGAAACCAAAACCGAGAACACATAAGTTCGCGCGAATGACGAATTAGAATTCAAAACATAAGTTGTCTTCTCAATGCTCTTTATCAATTCTTCATTTCAACAAACATATGATGTCTCTCAATGACCTACTAAAAGAGGATTATACAAAATGAATCAATCTCGGAATCTTCTAGAGTCACAATGTTAATGACCGTACGAAACAAAATGGTATCCAACAGCTTCAAACCACAAAGCTTTCACCTTTACCAAACCCGAAAACAAAAGTATGCAAGAACTAGAAACCATATGATGAAATCTTCTCAATGCTCTATATCCAATAGACCCTCATCAAGAACTAGACTGATCAAGCTGCAAATTCGCCTAATACAACGAAAAATCTCAAATTGTTAAAGAGGAGCTAAGTATCAAACCTGATGAGTAAACCTTCGATTCGGACTCCCAAACAACCTAGCTAAACCAAAATCAGCTAACTTCAACAAACCATTCTCTCCAATCAACAAATTATTAGGCTTCATATCCCTACCAAAGCAACAACATCATCACATATCAAAAATCCAAACTTTTAAACCTAAATATAACTATTCATATACCTGTGAAGAACCCATTTTTTATGACAATGAGCTAAACCCTTCAAAGTCATTAACATATAAGACTTAATATCACCAGGTGATAAAAATATATTACGATCACGAATCACAGCTTCTAAATCTGTTTGCATATACTCAAAAACAAGATGTAAACTTCCATTATGAGGAAATGCATCAATGAGTTCAACGATATGTGGATGATTTAGCTCTTTTAATAGCTTTATTTCTCTTAAAGCTGTGAAATTTATTCCTTCCTTTTGGTTTCCTAATCTTATCTTCTTCACTGCTACTGTTTTCCCAGTCTATGAAATCGAATAAGATTTGTTATAAGTTTGAATTTGATTAAGAAAGGTTTGATTTTGTTATTACCTTTGTGTCTGTGGCTTTGTAAACGACACCGTATGTTCCTTCTCCGAGTACTTGACGGCGAAGATATCGATCTACTGGTTTATTTTCGCCGGATTTTGACATTTCCTTCAGTTCAGCGAAGAAGAACGAAGACGACGAGGATTTAGTTAAACAAACTCTTTAGGGAATTAACCTCATATTTATGAATATATCAGAAACAACCCTATTGTTTTCATGATTATGTTTGATCGTAATTTAACCTTTACTTATTTAGTATTTTATGTTATTTATGGAATAAAAATAAATTTAATGGTATTAAAAAAAATTACCCTTAATTAACTGTACTAAAAAAGGAAAGCAAATATATTTATTTTATCCAAAAGTTTTCTAAATGAAAACATTGATATAGTAACAAAGAAACACAACAATGCATTTTTATTTTTATTCTTACAAATTAAAACAAATTTGCAAGCCAATAATACGAATCTCACAATCATTTATTCGATCATCTTGAAATCAAATCCTTCGAAGCATAATGAAATATTGCATTCCGGATTTGGCACTTGCAAGTTGAGGAATTATCTTTGGACACTTCTCTTCAATAAGTTCCATTGTCTTCTCCATAGCTTCTTTACCAAACCTTGACTCAAGAACTCCTCCAAATGAAATTTTATGTGAAGTTGTCAAGAAATTTGGGTCTAAAGGTAACTCTTCATTAGCATGACTAATCTTCTCAAATGCTTCTATTGTAAAATTCCCATTCTCTTCAATGGCTTTCTTGAATTCCGCCACGTGTCCCGGATAGATTGGGAGATTGAAAGAGTCTAACTCTTCTTGGTCTATTAATCTCTAAATAATACATAAAAATATAATCCATTTTAACTTCGTTATATTTTATACATTACAAAAAATGTAGCATAAGAGGATGAAACAATAGTCTAGAATCTTGTTTAAAAATTATATATAATATAGAAAAACAAAACAATAATTTTTAATTTTTGATGATTTATATTTTGTTACCGATATTTCTATATATTTAAATTTATATTTATTTTAAATTATTTTCGTTAAAATTTTAGTTTTTTTTTGTTTTGTTTAGGGTTTCTAAATTTTCAGATAAAAGTTAAAAACCGATTTTAGTAAAAAAAAAGGATTAATTTACCTCTTTAGCTACATCATGAAGACATTGTCCCATGAAATCAAAAAGCATCCCTTTCATTGTTTCAGACATTTTAACACCATCTGGTAAACAAGATCCAAGAAGAAACAACAAGCCTCCAGAGACAAGTTCTTCATCTCTTGCTTTCAAGAAACTTCCCATATCAATCATAAACTGATTATGGTAAGCCTCCACAACTTCTTTTGAGAATCCAGTGCAATGTATATCCTTGTTCCATGCATTAGAGTTTTTATCCGTGATCCCTTTAGGAACTTGAGACAACCAATGAAGCGAGTAAGAACAATGTCCTACATGAAGACTATTACGAGGAAGAACACGGTTGAAGAATGAACCAGGAACACCAGAAACAAAGTAGTTTTTAGTTGAAGGAAGTGTTTTAAAAAGTGTGTTGAAATCATTGTTTGAATGATCGTTAAAAAGAACATGAAACTCAATGTTCTTGTCTTTAATTTCCTTAGGATACTTTTGTTCCACAGCATCTATTATGTTTTGTACTGCAAGAAACGTGTTAGGTCCATTGGAACAACCAAAATCTGCTATGTTAAAGCTCTTCAAAGCTAAGTTAATGTCGAGTTTGGTAGAGATGGCTCCATTGATTTTTGCCTTTGCAACTTCAAGCAATGCCCTCTGCAATAATAATTAAAAAATTATAATATATCAATGCAAAAAGATAAACTAAATATTAGTTTGGGAATAAAAATATATGTTACGTTAAAAATTTCCTATATAATTGTTTTAAAAATTTTAATCGTTCATAATTTTTGTTATTATCATTCTACATGGAAATATTTAACTTAGTTAAGCTAAAAAAACCCTAAATGCATTTAGGTTTGTCAAAATGAATATTTATCATGAATATATTATTTATTCATGAACATATTATTATTCATGAATATATTATTTATTAATGAATATATTATCAATTAATATAACATGTTAAATATTAAAAAAATGAATGAACCTGATACGTTGAGTGCTGACTATAGCTCTTCGGAACCTCGCCTCCGGCCATGGTGTGAGTAGGTGCCATCTCTCTTTCTCTATATCTTCTGATCAGTCTGATGATTCTGCTAAGTTAATTTGGTTTTATTTTCTACAAATGATGTGTTTATTATATATCCATATAAATTGGAACCTTCAGTGAATAGAAACTATGAAATCAGTAAGCCAGTTTTGACCGTTGAAACTTCAAAAGTTTTTAAACTTTTCCACGCACGCTACTGCCTTCTGTGAATATAAAATATATAAAAAATTTTGGCAGTACTAACAAAAATTTGCATTAAAATAAAAATAACAGTTGTACGCATAACTTGTATTAAAATAAAAATAAAAGACCCTTGAAAATCTAATATAAATTAATGTTGATATAATAAGAACTTTATTGACTAGTAGTAATATCCATTTATTAAATGTTTTTTGTTGACTCATTTATGAGAGACACAAAATTCGAGTTTTCTTCTAGCGCAGTCACTTGACCAAATTACGTTTACTCACAATTGAGGATGGTTAAATATATTATTTTGATAAGTATGATTTTTCAATTGGGGATATTAAATTATATTAGTATTCAAAAGATATTTAAATCTACGAATAAAAAAGAATTTGACATATTAATACTTCTCTGTTTTAAAATATAGAGGTTTTATAATTATTAAAACTATAGGTAAGTTAAAATATTTTTTCCATCAATCTAAAATTATTATAAATTTCAGTTTGAAAATAGTTTTTGACTATATCATTAAAAAAATAATTAATAACATTATATAAAATATTTTTATACTTTGAAACAAAAACAAATCTTTAAAACTCTTTATATTTAAAACCAAGGAAGTAACTTTTAAAAATAAAATGATTTAGAGAATGTTAAAATATTTTATTTTACTTTCTAATAACTTAATTTTTTTATAAAAAATCATTCCATCTTTGGTATATGCCGGAAACGATGCACCAAAACAAATTATATGTTTTAATAAAAAGGTTTATTTGATTTTGTTTTTAGTGTTACAGTCATCAGTGAAAAGAAAAAAAAAAACACAAATCAGCCGTCCGAGAGAAGAGATTTTGAAATGGTGAGTTCAGGAGCTGATAACGGAGTAAGAGCCGGCGACCATAGTACCTGTAATAGGCAACGACTTCATTCTCGCAATGAAACTGAAGAAGAAAGCGAAGACGAATACGATTTCGAAGATATGGTCAAAGATGAACAATCAGAAAGTTCTAAATCATCTCAATCCGTAAAGCTTCAGAGTTTAGATGTTCTCGATTGTCCTAATTGTTGCGAACCACTCAATCAGGTCTCACTCCTTCTTCTTCTTCGTTTCATAGTTTTCTTTTTACTAATCTCAATACGTAGATTCATAGATTAGTTAGGTTTATGGAATTTGCAGAACTAGAACATTTAGGTCACATTTCTAGTCAATTGTATAAATACGTTTTTGCGTTGTACCAATGTGTCACTGCGTTGGCTCTTACACCGATCTCCAAAGGCACGATCATACTACACACTTTTGTGTTTGATAGTTGATACTGCTTTAATCTCTGATGATGCTTCTTAGTTCTCTTAGTCCTCTACTTGTTGATGCTTCTTTGTTTCTTTAATTCTCTTAGTTTTATTGTCTGATTCTCTATAATGTGATCGAGTCTCTGTCATTGATGAGCTTTTGTTGTCGTTTTCAGATGGATAACGAGTACACTCTGAACCTCGAAGATGAGGATGAGATGATGATTCCAAAAGATGAAGATAATCATGATGAATTGGATCTGGTAAAATATGAGACTATGACTAACAACAAGGTGGGAGCTAAACGTAAGCGTTCAAAGTGTTGGCGGAATTTTAAGATCATTGGAAATAAGTTTCCTGATGGTAAGAATGAGATCAGATGCAACTATTGCAACCTTACATATTGCATAAATCTACGTAGGAATGGCACCAATACTTTGCTGCGTCATATGAGAGTATGCTCAAAGACTCCTGGAAGAACTCCTATATGTGGAAATAAGAAGATAGATATGATGGTGTTTCGGGAAATGATTGGATTAGCAATCATTGAGCATGATCTGCCTTATGCATTTGTTGAGTACAAAAGGGTTAGAGAGGCTTTTTTGTATGCTAATTCTAGTATAGAGTTCTAGAGCAAGAAGACAGCAGCAGCTGATTGTTTAAAGATCTATGAGAAAGAGAAATTGAAGCTTAGGCAACAGCTGAATGAAGTTCCTGGTAGGTTTTGTTTAACTATGGATCTTTGGAGAGAATTGACGATTGAGGGTTACATGTGCTTGACAGTACATTATGTTGACAGTGGCTGGAATTTGAAGAGTAAGATATTGTCATTTTGTGTCGTGCCTCCTCCACATACTGGTGTCTCTATAGCCACAAAGGTTTTGGCATTGTTACAAGAATGAGGAATAGATAAGAGAGTGTTTACAATTACAGTGGACAATGCTTCATCAAATGACAACGTGCAAGGAATTCTCAAGACACTTCTTAGACAAAACTTGGTTTGCAATGGAGAGTTCTTTCATATAAGGTGTGCATCACATTTACTGAAT
Source organism: Leavenworthia alabamica (assembly GCA_000411055.1). Lineage (NCBI taxonomy): Eukaryota > Viridiplantae > Streptophyta > Magnoliopsida > Brassicales > Brassicaceae > Leavenworthia > Leavenworthia alabamica. The sequence continues at coordinate 10,814 of KE156803.1, forward strand.
CTGATTGTGCAAAGTGGGTTGAATGTGATTGATGGAGTTTTGGAGAAAATACGAGATAGTGTAAAGTTCATAAAAGTTTGTGAAGCTAGGGAACAATTGTTTCAACGCTATGTGAAAACATTGGGAATTAAAACTAAGAAATAGCTATTTTTAGATGTAACAAACCAATGGAGTTCAACTCATATGATGCTCTCTAGAGCCATCAAGTATAAAGAAGCATTTGTTCATCTTGCAAAAGTAGATAGAAGCTATCAAACATGTCCTTCAGATCTTGAGTGGGGAAGAGCAGAGTTGATTTGTAACCTTTTGACCTCATTTATAGAGATGGCAGATTTGATCTCTGACTCATCTTATCCAACTGCTAATTTGTACTTCATGCACTTATGTAAAATCGAAAGATGGTTGAAAACTCATGAGTTTTCTACCGATGAAGTCATATGTGAGATGGTGAAAAGTGTGAAGGAGAAGTTTGATAAGTATTGGGAGGAATATAGTGATATCCTCGCTATTGCTGCAGTTTTTGATCCTCGGTTGAAGTTTACTTTTCTAGGGTATTGTTTCAATATGTTAGATGCATCAACAAGTCAATCAAGGTTAGATCATGTGCGTAAGAAACTGAAGAATCTTTTTGAGGTTTATAAGAATAATCCAAAGAAAACATTAGGACCTTCTGAAACAAAAGCATTGGAACAAAGCATTCCTTCATCATACCGAGTAAGTTGTCTGCTTTTATGTTTTTATAATGATATTAGATAAGTTGTATCTTTTAGCCTGAGATCTCAATGATATTTTCCAGGGATATTATGATTACATGTCCAAAAAAGATTGCGATAGCGGTAAATCAGCGTTAGACAAGTACGTGGATGAACCGATTTTGGATATGATGGCATTTAAGAGCTTAGATGTTTTGGCATATTGGAGAGATAATGCAAATCGGTTTAAGGAATTATCTTCAATAGCTTGTGATGTCCTGAGCATTCCTATTACAACCGTTGCTTCTGAATCTTCATTTAGTTTAGGAAGTCGTGTTTTAAACAAACATAGGAGTACGCGTCTTCCATCCGATGTGCAAGCTTTGATATGCGCAAGAAACTGGCTATGTGGCTTTAAAGAGAGTGGTAAGTTTGTTTTTTTTTGGTCATCTGAATCAGTTTGCTTTATATAGATATTGATTTCTTTATTCTTATGTTCTGTTTTGGTTAGGTGATCCATTTGTTTTCTTTAAGGAAGGCAATGAAGGAGAAAAAGAAATTTGAAGAAGAAGTTTAAAACATTAGTATTAGAACTTTAAGACATTTTTATTTGAACTTTGTATTTGGAATTGTCCTAGCTGCAAATGGTAAGTATAATTTAACAAGTTGAATGAGTTGAATAACCATAAATCTCATATTTTACCATTTGAGATGAATGAGTTGAAAAACTCATTCAGTTTATTCAACTACAAAAATTGAACAAATATGTAAAATACAAAAAGAAATTGATCAACTCATTCATGAATAAGTAAAATATTTAAAATTAATATTTTAAAATTAATATTTAAACCAAGTAAAATAAGAAATTATTCAGTCTGGTTTTCATAATGTTATAAAAATCTGTAGAACAATTTAGAAGGAGTAAAATCTGAACCACTCGGATCTTCTATAATCTTTGACATCACTTTGTTGCTCTCTTTTTTATGATGACGGTCTTGAGTCTTAATCTCGTCTATTACCGCATATACACGGGAAGAAATGCCTATTACCGCATAGAGGCTGGAAGAAATATAATTTTGATGTCTCTCAACTTAAACATACTAATTGTTCATAAAGTGTGATACCCCGACCGCCACCGTCCGTGAGCACACCAATGTCCCTTTTAGGTCCGTGGACAACCTCATGTATTTTTCTGAGGCTCAAGAACTTGTTTACTGTCCCTACAAATCACCACATGATTTTTTCCTGTGCGTTGGCCTCATTTACACAGTTCCGACAATCACTTCCCGGTAGGTCACCCATCCTAGTACTACTCCAGCCCAAGCACGCTTAACTGCAGAATTCTGAAGGAATGGTTGACCGAAAAGATAAGTGCACTTTGGTGACATAGATAGCCAAATCAAATCTCTTAAGTCTCTTTTCATGCACCACCATACCAGAACTTGGGATGTTACAGAAAGGAGCTGGATTAAATTATTTGGGCATAATACAAGAATGTGCATTGGGTAAATTTCAAGGAAGACAATCAAATGACGAAGCGGAATTTTCAGCGTTAGTTTGTGCTTACCTCAGTGGTGCAACAATGACTTACCTACTCCTATACGCAGGTCCGTCTCAGCTTCTTAGAGGGCTTTTGGCAAAAAAAAACTCCTATATTAATTTCTTTTTCTTTTCTAAATGGGCCTTTTTAATTTTAAATTTTGTTGAGATTTGGAGAATGGGCCCATGATATTTGCCAACTTTGCTCCCACTAGAGACGGGCCTGCCTATACGTTAACAACATTGCGCTCATTGCATCCATATTATCTTCTTCTTCAACAACTTATCGATGCTCTCGCGTGTGATTTCGAGCATACAGAATATTACAATACTCAAATATCTCTTAGAGACATAATATTACTGTGCATACATATATCATATCATGTATAATATCAAATCATTCAGAAAATAATCTTAATACTGATCGATTAATCAAAGAAGATTCAAAAAATTTAAGATTACAGAATTATACATAGACGATTCAATGATAGACATATATGTTTGAAGACATTAGATTTACTTTTATATCACGTAAACATATTAATGTGAGGATCAATTAGGTAGAACTTCGATTGTATCTGACCTTCTAAAATACTTATGTACATTTGTAATTTTATATAATTATATTTCTTATATTTTAGATTGTAGAATTTGAAAAAATATGTGAATTAATGTTCTTAAGTCGTCTTGGATCTTTCCAGCTTCAGGGCTTGACCATGTTTACCCTTTAGAGGTACCTTACTGATGGTACCATTTAGACAACGGCCTATACCTAGCTAGTTCCCCCGACCGTTCTGCGAAACTACATTTCTATTTGATCTTATCTTCGCCACATCTCAGCCGCCAAGAAAGCACATTATCGAACCCACTAACAAGAAACTTAGGGTCTTCAGCTTTGGAGTTGGACCTGATTTACCTATTAGTGGCACCTTATTGGTGGATAACCGTAGGCAGTCAGATCCGTCTCTAGTGGGTGGCAGAGTTGGCAAATGTCATAGACCCACTTTCAAAATCTCAATAGAATTTAAAACTAAAAGGGCCCACTTAAAAAAGAAAAAAATACTATGAAATTTTGTTTTGTGCCAAAGTCTCTCTGATAAACTGAGACGGGCCTGTTGGCCGTGGGCCTAGTAATTCAAGATCATGAAGACTTCTTCAGAGATATGATTTAACAATGGAAAGAGAGCTATCTATACCTCCTGCAATCCTTCAATCCAAATGGCCAGGTCCAAGCTTCTCTAGTTTTTGGTTTGTCCCTGGATTATCTTCACTGGTACCAGATTACCAAGTGACTGAGGAAGCCGTGAACCGCCAATGATCCAGAGTTTAGACATTCTGTTCGCGAGCATACCCTAGGTACCACGATTCCCGACTATCTCAAACATTTGAATCAAGTGTATTGCGAGTTATATAAAATGATTTTCAAAAAAAACTCTAAAACAACTTTTAAAATAATATATAAGCCAGTCTACAAAACTTTATAAATTCTTATGCAAAAGAGTTTATCCACGAATTGAATACATTAATTTCTTAATCATCTCTAATATTTAAATATGGTAAATTGCATACCGAGAACTAAATCAACAGATCATATGGAAAAAAAAATCTTCATAAAATGTATTTATAGAAAAAATTAAAAATTTGTAAATCAACGAATAACTTTATCTCTTTTTTCTTTTTCTCAATAAATAAATAAATGTAGAAACAACATATATTTCTAAAAATAAATATTATTTTTAACATATATATAAAATGATTTTGAAAAAACTTTAAAACAACTTTTAAAATAATATAGACGAGTCTACAAAACTTACAAATTTTTATGTAAAAGAATTTATCAACTACGTGAATAATAGATTAGTTTCTTAACTACGATGCTAAAATTTGAATATAGTCAATTGCATATCGAAATCTAAATTAATGTAACTTTGACTATCAACTCCTATATAATAACACATCATCTTCTTCAAATCCACAAACCATTCTATTCTTTTTCATGTTAGATATCTAAATCATCCAATATTATCCAAACAAATTTATCATAAACATTCTCTTCTAACACCTTCGAAATGAAAAAAACATCCTTCTACACCTTCTTCCAAACAAAAGAGCAAGAAGAAAATGCTGATCCAACAGATCCTAATTATCCATTGTTTCCTCAAGAAATCGAGATCCGACCCATAAGCCGTTCACCTTGGAAAATCGTCAAAACGCTAACAACCTTTGAACTAGGTAATGAAGGCAAGTTTGAGTTTCCACCTGAGCTGATCCATAAGACTGTGCTGAAACACTTATCAGAACATGGTATTTATTTGAAAACTTTAGCATACCGAATTAAGGTGAAAGATCTTGATACAAACACAGTTCATGATGTTGTATTGTTGAAGTTTTTGCTTGAAAATAATTTTACCATTTGTAAATCTTGGATTGAAGAATTTGTGAACAGGAGGAGGCTTACCGTTGGTATGGTCGTTGGTATGGTTTGGAGTGTTCAGGATGAAATGTTTTGTTTCCGTGTGTTAAAGGGAAATGAGTGAATTATCAAATTATAAACTTTTTTTTTTCGTTGTAATTGAGAATAAAATGTTGGAACATTGTTGTCTAACAAAATAATAAAAATAAATATTAAGCTAAAATAATTATTATATGTATTCGATCTGAATCTGATCTTAAACATTAGTTTGTTAGCTGTTAAATTTCAGAATCCAAAATTTTTTTGATATTCATGCTTAAGCTCCATAAACTCATATATTGAATAACTAAATTATCAGAAATTTTTTAATTATAATTGTAAAAATTTAAATCTAAAAAGTTAATTATTTTTATTTATTTTACAATATTTCAGTATTCAAACTTGTATTCAATCAGAACTTGAAACATCATTACTATGTCTGGGCAAACGGATCGGGTTGTTTGGATCGGATCGGTAAAATCTGAAATAGAGCGGATACGGATTAATCGGATATAGTTGAATAAGTTAATCGGTATAATTTTATTTCTAATTCGGATCGGATCGGTTTAAAATAATCAATTTATCCGATTTATTCGGATTGTTCGGATTGTTTGGATTATTCGGATTAAAATTTAATTTTTAAAGTAAAATCATATAATTTTAGTAGAATAAATCGATTAGATAAAAATTTTGATCCGATTAATCCGAATTTTTTGAATTGATCCAATTCAATTAAATCTTGATGTGAACCGATGAATCTGAAAAAAAAAATTCTAATTTATTCGGTGAATTTTAAAATTTCCGAACGACCCAGTAATAATTCTGGATAATGCAGAGTCTGTATTTGAATTCGAGAAAGCCCAATTAGTCGTACAGTTTATACAGTTTATAGGGTGATGCCCAAAACGAGAAAGCCCATTTAGTCATAAAAGCCGAAACAGCCCAATAGAAAGTAATATAATTGTAAAAGGAAAATATTGTTTAACGGAATGGATTTGATTTGGTTATCTTTCTTTTCCCGGTTCAATTCGGCTATTGACCGGTTCGAATTCAAATTCAAATCACATCAATTCCATTATCATCTCCGTCTCGTCTCTCTGCTTCGAAACCATTGAAGCAGCAAAAGAAGAGAAGAAAACAATGATACTACGTCGTTTCATCTGCTACAACGCTTCTTCAACTGTTTCTTCTTTGTCTCCATCTCCAAAGAAGAAGCCACTCATCTTCTTAGGCTCTCCTCAAGTAAGTCATTTAAAAAATCTTCGTTTCAGTGAGTTTAGGTTTTATCTTAATCTAATACTTCTTCTTCAAATTAGGTCTCCGTAACTGTACTTGAAGCTCTTTTCAATGCATCTGCTTCACCAAACTCTTCCTTCGAGGTTTAACAATTTCTCCATTTTCAACTTCATTGATTACATTTGAATATTACACAACTCAGATTTTGATTTCAACATTGTGAAATTGAGATTTTGTTAAACCGGTTTCTAAACCGGCTAATTCAGGCTTTGTTATATAGGTTGTAGGCATTGTTACACAGCCACCAACAAGAAGAGATAGAGGTAGAAAAATTTTACCTTCTCCAGTAGCTCAATACTCCATAGACAAAGGCTTACCTTCTCATCTTATTTTCTCTCCTGATAAAGCAGGAGATGTAAGTATTCTTATCAAGTTCTTGATGTGATCTTTAGTTCTTCACATTGCATTTTGACATGAGTCAAAGTTTGTATTTGCAGGAATCATTCTTGTCTTCGTTAAAAGATTTGCAACCTGAGCTTTGTATAACAGCAGCTTATGGGAATATATTACCTACTAAGTTTCTTGAAGTTCCATTAAAGGGTTAGTAAGTTAAAGAAACATGTCAGTGATGGTTGAGGTAGTCTTGTGTGGTTAATCCAAGATTTATTGTTTGTAGGGACTGTGAATATACATCCAAGTTTGTTGCCGTTGTATCGTGGTGCTGCTCCGGTACAAAGAGCATTACAGGTACAAGTTTGTTTTAGTTTTAACACTTAACTTTTTACTACTACAAGTATATGTTAAGACTCTTATGATAAGTCTTGGTGGCTGCAATTAGGATGGTGTTACAGAAACAGGAGTATCATTAGCATTCACGGTGCGAAAGTTAGATGCAGGGCCAGTGATTGCTTCGAAGAGTTTCCAAGTAGATGATCAAATAAAGGTAGTACTTAATCTACTGCTTTAGCTCATCATCTTATGTTATTGGATCTTAATGACATATGTTCGACTCGATCTTTTGTAGGCACCAGAACTACTCTCATTCCTATTTACTGAAGGTAATATAACTACTTATGCTTCTCAGTGAAGATCATATCATATGAACGGATTCTGGAAAAAAAAAACTATGCAGGGTCCAAGCTTCTTATCCGTGAACTACCCTTTATACTTGATGGTTCCGCAAAATCAAAAGCAGTTCCTCAAGATGATTCTAAAGCTACTTTAGCTCCTAAGGTATTTGTTGTATGTCTTGTATCATTTACAAAACTTACATATATTGATTAAGTTGATACACAGTTAACTCCAGATGAAGGTTGGCTCTGTTTTGATGAGGAAGCCATTGTTCTACATAACAAGGTTATAGAACCCTTCATTTTCGTTCAATGAGTCTATAAACTAGGTTTTGATTCTATAGGTTTTTAGGTTCGTGCCTTTGCAGGATGGCCAGGAACACGAGCTAAAGTTACTGTCCTGGGTCAAGAAAACATGGTAGAGCTTAAAATCATTACAACTCGAGTATCTCAAGATCCGAAAATCCAGGATAGTGAACAAGATTATGTAACTTTTAAGAAAGGTTCATTGGTGTTTCCTTGTGGAGGAGGTACAGCTTTGGAGGTAATTAAAAAAAGCTATAGACAAATAACCTCAGGACAAGACATTAATGTGTTAGTGGTTCCAGGTACTTGAAGTTCAGCTTCCTGGTAAGAAAGCAATCAATGCTACTGCGTTTTGGAATGGATTGAGAGGTCAAAAACTTAAGAAGTTGTGATGATAGAGACTGCAACGAAGATAAGAGCTTTGTTCAAGAATAAATCTACTTGGTGCTTCATGTTCTTCTAGACTTACTAGAATAGTTCAACTAAACACACACTTTTGTTGGGCTCATCAATTTTTTTGTAAACTATTATATTTAATGAAATCAACTGATTAAAAAAAAACTAAATAAGTGACCTTTAACGATTTGGTCAAAAGGTATAGATACTTTCAAAATCAATGGCCTAGACAGATAGATGTCTACACGGCTTGATTTTAATCACTATAGAACTCACAAATTGTGTTAGAGGAAATCTAAAAGTATAAAAGTCAAATTTACATATATATCCCTACGTTGTACTTGGGATACTTGGAAAGTAGGGTTAGATTTGTCATTTTAGATGTCGGGTGCTTTGTTTGACCACTACAATCTCATAACACGGAACCGTGTCTATGCTTTTGGTTATTTTTACTCAATCCACAAGAGCATATCATCTTGATAGACATCAAATTTGAGATGATCAATTCAAAAGTGTTTTTATTTTTTTTTGTCGTACCATTCAACAATAACACGTCACCTTAATATCGTTTATTTTTTTGTAAAAAATTGAGTTTCGAAGGTTGATTTTGATATATGAAAACAATCACGGACTAAAAATAAAAAATAATAATCATGAGGAACTGACCCGACATTGATTTTTTAATATAGGATATGAATTTATTGATTTTATGGTAAATTTATTGATTTTATGGTAAATTTTTTGTTTTAAACCTATACAAGAACTTTGAAAAAAAAAAAAAAAACCTATACAAGAACCAAATATTTTTATAGTACTTCTTATATTGAACCCATAAATTATTATTTCTTTATTTATTTGTCACATTTATGAACCCAAATTAAAAAATGTTTTGACCTCACCAAGAAAAATATATGAAAACATTAATGATCTCAAGTCAAATTTGATTTTGTTCCTTAACTTAATTTTTTGCATGTGCATGTGATTTTGTTCTTTTACTTAAACACCGATTTTAAGAAAACTATCTTCATGAATGTTTATAAAAAAGCTCTTCAAATAAATAAGGATAAAAGTAATTTCTTTGTTTATGAAACTAAGATTGAATCATGCTTAAACCAAGACTCGAAATAAACCAATGATTGATTTTGAGATGGTTTAGCTTAGGTTGTGAATTTACATTATGAGGCCAATTCTACTTTTTATCTTCATTTCAATCCAAATATGTTCACATTAATATTGTTCTAGTGAAATTAACGAAACTATAAACTTTGATTTGTAGTGTGTGCAAATTTCTTAATTGTGAATTATCACCTGATATGGCCAAAATATAAAATCAATCATATCGATGGATGCATTCACATTGTTTGTGTTCATTTCTTTCTCTTTAAGTATTATCATGAATAAAGAGATACAACATTCATACATGTCTTAATTTATATATACTTATATTTTGATAAGATCTTGATTTTATTTCTTACATTATTTTTTTATTTTATTTTGATATAAATCTTTATTTGACTAACAAAACATAAAGCTTGTAAAATATCTATATTAATTTGTGATAAAATTTTGACTGATTTTTGATGAAAACAATTGTTATATTTTTTTATAAATATTTAACAGAAATATACTATCAGAAATCCATCACAAAAATATGATAAAAAAATTTTCTACCATTTATAAATAACAAATATTTTTATCGGAAATCCATTAGAAATTTATTTTTTGCCGTCATTATAAGATTTTTTAACATTCAAAAGATAAAATAATAATTTTTCTAAAATTTCTATCCGACATATTTAATATTTTAAACATTAAAAGTAAAATTTTCAACATTAACGACTTTAAACTAAAATAAAAAGAATCTCTATAAAATTTCACCTCTTCACACACAATTAAATTATAAAAAATAAAATAAAATATTTAATTTAACAAAACCTCCTCAACATATATAAATACAACCAACTTTATATAACACACTTTACATTATCCAATCACAAAAAAAAAAACAGAGCAAATGGGAAACATCATAACTATAAAACGAAAGAGAGCAAAAGTAATGAAGATCGACGGCGAAACTTTCCGGTTAAAAACTCCGACAACAGCAAGAGAAGTCACAGCTGATTACCCTGGTTATGTTCTACTAGATTCTGAAGCTGTAAAACATTTTGGAGTTCGTGCTAAGCCTCTTGAGCCAAGTCAGATCTTAAAACCAAAGAAGATTTATTTTCTCGTTGAGCTTCCCAAGTTTCCACCGGTAAAGACGCCGGAGACAGATAATAAGCTTCCGTACCGGAGAGTTATGTCAGGAATCCATGTTAGTGCTAAGGAACGGTTAGAAATGTTGATGTTGTCTCGAAGAACGGTTTCTGACGTCACAACCGTTAGATCTGACGGCGTAAATGGGCCTGGGCTTGGGCTTGGGCCTGGTCAGACTAGTGTGAAGATGAGATTGCCTCGATCTCAGATCAAGAAGCTTATGGAGGAGAGTCAGGATGATTCGGAGATTGCTGAGAAGATTTTAGGTATTTATATGGAGAGGTCCGGCGAGATTGGTGGCGGTGATAGACGCCGGAAACTTGGAAGCGGGGAGATTAGGGCGCGTGAGGTAATTCTTGGTTTGACTTTTATTATTTTTTGGTCAATATATTTTACGGCGTTGTTCTTTGGAAAATTAAGAAGACAGATTCAACGTAATAGAATCTAGAAGTGACATAAGCCAAAACGGTAAAATAATGTCAACTAACACAAAAATAATAAACCAAAAATAATAAATTAACTTAACATTTAAACCAAAAATAATACTCGAACCTTAACTTAACATTTAAACCAAAAATAATAATAATAATAATATTTATACTTTTTGTTGATAATTTCATCTTAATATTATTTTTAAATAATAATAGTTATACTTTTTGTTGATAATTTCATCTTATTTTATTCTAATTAATCACACAAAATGTTTTTAAAACGTTATGAAAACGATATTTTCAGGGTTTTTGTACCATTTTCTACTATTTTGAATTTATTTATCATCTTTTTTACAGCTTACCATTTTTTCTTTCTGATAAACTTTTATTGGATATATGATTTTTAGTCAAAAATTTATTGGATACAAAAAAAATAGTAATAATAATCCCAACTATCATTTGTGCCTATTTAAGTAAATTATACAGGAATTTAGTTTATTGGCGTAGAATTTCTACAGTAATGTAAAAGACAAGAAATATGTGACTTATCAAATATATATAATACAAATGTTACGTGTTTACATTCACGTATGTTATATCTAGAGATGCATGTGAGTGAATAGTAAATACAAAATAGTCAAAACATTTTTTGGGCACATTCACGTGTATACTTCTATATATATATAATTGATGCATGTGAATGAATAGTAAAAATACAAAATAGTCAAAAAGTTACTGGGGCAGGAGTCGATTTTTTACAATTAGATTCACATATTACTAGGGCATAATTGATTTAACTTTTTTACTACATTTCGATTCTTGCAAATAACAATTTTGACAACGTTCTTTTAAAAAAAAAGTTTAGGGCACAACTTTTGTCATAAGTTTTTTTTAATTCATAAAAAATTCACGGGAAAAAAGAAGATTGATGAAATCTCATATCTATTATCAATTATGAAGATCTTGTTTATAACCAAATATTGGCTAATAATATAGTAATATTTATTTAAATTAATTATATATTTGATTAAAACATGTGCAGAAGCAGGTGAGTTTTGTCGGAGAAGGTGGAAGTGAGCTTCCTGTTCTATGGAGCAGAAGTGGGAAATAATTATCAATTAGACAACAAATTCTCTTTTTCTTTCTTTTTTTTAATTATTTTCTTATATAAATATTGTGTTTGTAGGGCTCATATCTCTTGTGTATATACCTTTTATATTGAAAATATAAATTATTTAGAACTATTTGTTTTCCTTTTAGTTATTTAGTCATTTCATACTTTAAGATATAACAAATTTATTAGTTTGGTGGTATCTATAACATACCCTACAAGTTACCAAATAATCAACGATCATTATTATTATATAAAATCAACTTTGTTTATAATTATAAAAATTCCCAAAACTATAAATGACATTGCCATCACTAGAATTAGAAACAATTAAAAAAAAAAAAGTTATGCACAGTCCACACACTCCACTAAAACCATTGGACTGGTTTGCCCAATTTTGGATCCTATTTAGATATATGAGTTGATAAAATATGAGTATAGTTTTATATAGTTGATATACATGTACCACTGAGAATATAATATTACCAGTATACATCATATTTATTGACACATTTTATCTGTTTTTTTTTCTTCCTAATATCTACTTTATCATTTTTAATTTTTAGAAAAATATATTTTTAAAGAAACGTTATGATAAATAATTGTCAACGAGGACAATATAAGATGAACAAGTTTTTCGTGTAACAGATGATATCACGACAAACAACATTATATGTCGCACTCTGCGACTTCTTAAAATTAGTTTGCAACCTTTAGAATTCAAATTCATATAATATTCACTAAACCAATCCGTCAAGATTCTAATCGGATCATGGATATTACACTTAACTAGCTAGTTCAAAACAGTTTTCACATATTTGGTCTGTTAGCTAAGAATGTGACTAACTCCACTTCCTTACAACAACTGAATTTAACTACATTTTATGCTATTTTAAAGGTTTTGTAAAATTAGGTAAGCTTTTTAAGAGCAATGTTCATATTTAGTAGATCAAACAAATTATATAAAGTATTTTTATCCCTTATCTATAACCTCTTTTGTGTGCATCAACCTTTTTGTGAGTGGAAAATTCATCTTTCACTTTCACCATTTAAAATAAAAGGTATTTAGAATGATTTAGGTGCACCACTCTCACCACTAGATACTAAGCAAAGCCTATCATCATCTCTTCACTAGTAGTTAGGCAGATTATGATGTCATATGTTTTGGTTAATGAGCATAAAGCAATATTATTAAATCATATTTACTATATTATTTATATAATCTACTACTTAATATTGGCTTAATACTTGATAGACAACGATAGTGGAAACAAATTTATGTTGTGGAAATAACTAACTTTTTCTATTAATGATACAAATTGTCAACGCTTACAAAATTGTTACCAATAAATTTGAATTTTATTTATAATCGATCGGTTAAAATATCATTAACAATTAGGTATAAGTGTATATGTAACATCATATTCTCTAGATTATGAAACTTTTGTGGATTAAAAAAGTTAACGGATTCTAAATCTAAAATCAATTAACCTCAAACTTAATCTTACCTAAATAGAGGATAAATGCTAGGGTTTAAAATGTAAAAAATTTAAATGAAAATGACTAAATCAAATATGGTGTATTTATATTAATGGGTGATTGCATTAAATTGTAAGAAAAGACAACCTGTTTGCCTTGGTGTTGATAAAAGGCCCAATAAAGTGTTAGATATATTGGGCCCAATAAATTGTTATATGCATCGGCCTTTCTGCGATGATTTCGTACCGAAACGGAATTGTTAAATTAAACACTATAATTTTGTTTTGTCGTATGAATATATAAAAAAAAACTTTTGATGATTTATTTTGATATAAAGTTTAAGAATACATAAATCTAGGGTATTTCTATCCTTCAAAATTAAAAAAAATAATTGCAATGGAAAATAATGTAATAACTTACGTTTAAATGTTATTTCTAAAATATACTTCCCAAATTAATTTTTAGTACAATTTGAACATATATGTTTCTCAAATAAATATTCTAGTACTTAGCTGACATATCTGTTTAAGAAATTCATATGAAAGAAGTCGACTTTTATATAATTACCAGACATAAATAATTATTCAAGCATCTATATTTTTATATGAATAAAACAAACTGTCATTGCATATCCATTTTAAGAAATAATTGTAGATTTATAATTACGAAGCAGATGCATTTAAACTACAAACCCCAAAGTACTTTAAATTCTTAAGACACATGCATGGATTTCAACTAAGGCTAAAGAAAACAAATAAAAATCTCTTACTATAAGATAATGTACATGCATGTTTCAGAGCGTTTTGTTTTGCTTTTATTGTCTACCTTTTGTTTCTATGTAATAAATTATTTGTTATTATTTAATTACTTTTTAAAATAAGAAATGTAAATAAGAATTAAAGATCTGGAGTTAGTTCAATCCGTAATATCTCATGTTCGTGGTGCATGCAAAGAGGTCTATGTCACCAAAGTACACTTATTTTTTCGGTCAACTAGTCATTCAGAATTCTGCAATTAAGCGTGTTTGACTGGAGTAGTAATAGGATGGGTGACCTACCGGGAAGTGATTGTCGGTACTGTATAACTGAGGCTAACGCACATGGAAATATCATGTGGTGATTTGTAGTAACAGTAAACAAGTTCTTGAGGTGAGGCCCAATGGGTCTAGAGATGACGNAAAGGGGTCATTGGTGTGCTCACGGACGGTGACAGTCGGGGTATTACACAATCCAACATAGTATTTTGTATTCAAATCTTCATAGTAATATAGTTTAGATGGATTACATTTGGAAAACAAAAATATTAAGTTACAATTTCATGTTCTTTTTTAATACTAAACATCATCATCATGTTTGTTTGTTTAGGTTGGAAACAATTTAAACTCAATACTATTCATACAATTAAATAATGAAAGTATATATATTAATGTATAGTTGATAGATGCATTTAAAGTGTGTAAGTTGTAGATAGCATAAAGTCCGGTTTATAAGGGATCGTCCATGTGCACGTATATAGCCTCTTTTAGTATCACATTCATACAAACTTGTACGTGTTTAACTATCTCTCTTTGACGTCGATGTCTCACTTTGAATAAATACATTATAATATAATGTTATATATATGCATGGGAATCACGTAGTTATTGTAATATATACATTGAACTTATACAAAATGTGTAAATTCATATCCAAAGTCCATATTAAAACGTATTTATGTGTCCTATTAGATCTCTATACATATGTCGCATTGTCGAGTATTTGCTACACTCTAATTTCAACCAAGCAATAAATATGTCTCTACCCATCTCACTACCCTACCTGTTCCACGAGGCCTTTTACTTTCATTAACATAGTAAAAATTACTCTAACTATTTTATTGCTTTACTAATCATATTGATGATTAAATTATCTTGTCAAAATATACATGTTTTATTTACTTACCACACAAAATTTACTAGTATTCGTTATTGCACTAAGAAGAAATTGCATTGGTTTTGTAGTTACATTTGATGCAAAGTATTTTACCTCTATAATTTCTTTCGCTCAAATACATTTAGCATTAAATAGTTTTATTTTGGGAAATTGCTATAAATACTATTTTACTTCTATATTTTTCATAAATATTATATTTTTAATTAATTTTTGAAATTACGTTTCAAAAATAAAATAATAAAACTATACTTAAAATTTATTATTTAGGATTTAGAGATTAATATATGGGATTAGAGTTAACTATTTTAGTGTTTAGAATTTTAGTTTAAAATTTAATATTTAAGATTTAATATTTAAGATTTAAAATTTAAGGTTTATTATTTAAAATTAGAGTTTATTATTTAGGGTTAGAGCTGAATATTTAATGTTTAGGGTTTAGAGTTTAATATTTAAAGTTTAGTGTTTAGAATTTAATATTTAATACTTAGGGTTTAGAATTTAATATTTAAAGTTTAGTGTTTAGAATTTAATATTTAATGTTTAAAGTTTATTATTTAGTGTTTAGTCTTTAATATTTAGAGTTTAGAATTTGGTATTTAGAGTTAATGTTATTTAAGATTTTAGATTATATTATTATTTTGTCATTATAAATTATTTAGTTAATTACTACTAACATAATCATATTTTTAAAAATTATTAAACAAAATAATATTTAATATTTATAAAATATATATCTCATTAATAATATTATACAATTCCACTATTTAGCTTGGTGGAGTCGACCATATCTTAGTAAGTGTTCAATAAATATTTATATTGGGTATTTTTGAGCTAGAGCCGTATTAGCAAGACGTGGTTTTGTACAATTTCTTTGAAACCCCAATAAAAGACAAGTTGTAGCTTAATTAAGAGTCCACAATAATTACAAAAACGTTTAACATATAATTAGAGTTCATTAATCAGCCGTCTTACTAATCTGTGTTTTTCTACGTTGAGCCGCCCTAATTAGAACTTGTTAAGAAAAGAAGGTTCAGAGATAGGTCCACGGTCATGACTCATGAGTTACGTCAGAAAAAGACAAACCACATGTCTCTTATTTTTTCCAATTGAGTTTTTGGTAGCCACGTTGTATATAGAACTTAACCTAAACTTGGGCAATCTTGTTCAATTCTTAGTTATACAAAATATTATAATATATAATATGCTCTTCATTTGCTTTTACTTATGGAATGAAAATATGGGTTATCATAATTTCTTTGGCCTCTATATGTTTTGTTATACTTCTTGAAATTACTATACATGTAAAAATTAATATTAGATGTAAATATATAAAAATCTACAGAACTATAATATATAATTTAACATTAAAATTAGAAGCAATAGAATGAATCTAATATTTATGATTAGTGTATTCTTTTTTCTAATGTGTTATAGTAATTAAAATAGCTTTGTTTTTTTTACGTCAAAATGCTTAGTTTTTTTTATCAAGATACACTAACATATCTAAATAATTGCATGCAGATTTGTATATATAGAGAATATAATCAGTAATTAGAGACTAATTCTGGAATCATATACTTACACAAATACAGATTTCTAATAAACCAAACAAAAAAAAGAGTAATAGGTCAACTAGATTAACTAATGCTAGTTGTCTAAAATGATGAATGCAACTTGAACTATCTAACTAAATTGTTAATTTTTTAAACCATATTTTTTTGGATCGAATCTGTTGAAATGCAATTTATTTGATTAATATTGTGTTTTAAGGGGTGTTATTGGATTATGATTTAAAATGATTGTATTGTATTTTAGTTTAACAGGTATTTCAAAATACTATCTAAAATGATGGTATTTTGATTACTCATGTTTTAGAAAAAGAATACAAAAAAATACGTTGAAATCCAAATGTAAATAATTTAAATCAATATTGAATAACACTTAAAATTAGTAATCAAATGATTAATCCAATAACAATGTATTTTATTGTACTTTTCTAAATACATAATGGAATAACATATGATTTGATTGTATTTAAAAAATACAATAAAATTTATTAAAATACAAAATTGAATAACCCCACCTTAAATCATTAGTTTTAAATAATGTGACCGATATTTATAAAATTAGTCTAATTTAAATTTTTATTATTCTCTTCCATGTTAAATTTCCAAATCTATAGCCATTTGAAATAATTAAAAAAAAATTATGAACGACAAAAATATTATACAACGTAATCATTTTAAAAGCAATATTAAAATTTTATTATGTTCATCAAGTACATTCATTTCATTTACATAATTCCATAGTTTTCAGTTAAATATTTTTTAAATATCATTTACTTTGTACAAATAACACTCTAGCTTTAGAAAATTTTCAATTTTAAAATATGCAATAATGTGGGAGCTATAATTGATCTTAATGACAATAACTACAAAAAGAAATCCAAATATTTGGACCATTCACATTAATCGAGACTATTAACATACACTATGATTGTTATGTCATTAACCATGTGAATAAAATTTTATACACTTAAGATAATACTATACATATAATGGTCCCCCTTTAATTTTTTTTAAAAAATTTTTGATAGAATACAAAGAAAAAAATGACTTAATTTATTATAGAGAAAACTATATTTATATTAACTTTTATGCTTTTGATTTATAGTATTTTGTAACATATTTGATCTATAATATTCATTAAACAAATAATAATTTTGTTAAGAAATAATCCATACCAAGTTGATAAGATAAATGAAAAAAAATCATCCGAAGCTCACGTTGTATTAATCAAATCAGTGTGCACGTGAATCCTCCAGTATTATTAATCATAATTGTTAATTATATTAATATATACGTTTTATTTTATAACATATAGTTTATGATAATAAAATCCAGCCTGCCATTCTCTTAATGACATGTTGTATGTGATTCGATATGTAGGATACGACTTGGGGATTGTACATTTTTCAACTCTTTTTATATAATGATAATACATAAAATCTCTGATTTTAAAATGTATTTATCATGTGCAATTTTATATTTGTTTAATTTCCCTCAATGAATAGTATTTTTTTACGAATTAGTTCGGACTTATTATATTATCAGATTCGGAGTTAAATGAGTCGGCTTACAAATAAATAATAAATCAATTAACTAACATTATATATTAATTAAAATTTTGAATAAAATAATTTCAGAATAAAACACTAAAAATCTAATAAATTATTTTAGAATGCTAAAATCAAAATTAACTTCTAATAAAAAATGTAAAAAATAATATATTATCCATTGGTACCAAACATATATGTATTAAAACTTTAATAAAGAATCAATTTAACAACTACTCTATCTAATATATTGATATTTCTTTTATTTATAACATTTATTTTTATAAACTAAACATACAAATGAAAACAACATATAATAGAAAAAGTTACGTAAAAACAATATTTTGGATGCAATAATCCAAAAATACTTTATATCATATCATTGATATTTCCTAACCTTGGTTTAAGTCATTGTTTTTTGAGAAATTAATTGATCAATGATAGAAAAATAAAGACTCTTTCACAAATCTGCATTTCTAACAAAAATGCAACACGAGTCTCTAGTCAACCATATTAATGGCTAACGAAATTATTCATGGAACAACTCATGACAACATATAAAGCATTAAAGCTTGTTGTCATATTACATCACTTATTTGATAAACTTCATCATACTATTCTATAAGACTATACTAAGGATCATTGGTTATGAATTAAGTAGTTTTATATATAATATATATGCCTAATAATTACTAGTATCAACTATCAAGTAAACAATAGAAATAAAACTGGAAGCTGAAGTGGCGTCGCATTTATGACTATATTTGAAAAATAGCATAGTATTAAATTTCATGTTCTGAGTTATTGAGACATCTAAACAATAATAAACTGAAATTATTAACCTTTATGTATATGGAGAATTCTCAAAGGTATATACAAAAAATTAATCATTTGATGACCTAAAATTCTTATTAATTATATATATATATTAATTGATAAATTTAACATTTATATTGAAAGTTGCATGATAAGGAAAACGAAATTGCATTACTTAAACAGATTAAGTATTATGTAAAAAATAACTCGTTTATAATTTAGTTGGTTTAGGGTTTACAAAGTGGTATACTAAATAAAATGGTATATAAAGTCATTCAAAATGTTCCCAAATTACTCATATTCATATAAACAAACAAATGTTTTTTTTTTAATATAGCTTTGTGTGCTATTATTTGAACAAACAAAATATTATTTTACACAACTTCTCAAAAATAAAATGAATATGATTAAAATAAAAATAAATTATTGGAGCACTAATAACTTCGTTTGTCTTATTGACTTGATGGAGCTTAGAAGTACATAAATACAAGTACAGCGCTTAAACTGGGATTGTCCATGCATGTGGCTAATCATGTAGTTACTTATTTAATATAGTTGAACATAAAATTATGTTACTAATTTAATATTGTTGAACTTATTACATGTCAGCTTAAATGAAAATTATGTTACTAATTTAATCGAATAAACACGTATCCCTATCGAACAAATCGAGATCTTAGGTATGTCGTCCAACCAATTAAATATACTTTGAAACTATTTAATTTAAAAAATATATATTTTATAATGAAGATGCTTCTTTGATTCCGAGATCAAGAACTAGTTGCTTTTTTAAATAATATTGAACTATACTAATTGATTATAAATATGATATTCTTCATTTAGATAGGTTTCGAGATTTTTCATCGTTTGGTTGAATTAATGTTTACTTTTTTACATGTTAAAATAGTTTATAAAATTTCGAATTATAAAACTATTTTTTGAATATTTATCAACAATTTAATTTTAAATAAAAATATAGTTTACAAAGTCCGAACTCAATACCAAAAATGAATTCTGCAGTAACAAAATTTATCATATGATATTTAACAAAAAATACTATGATTTTGGTATCTTGTATTACAGTAAAATACTTTATCATATTATATTTTTAGTCAAACAAACTGGTTAATGTTTTTAACCAAATAATAGTAAATTTTTATTGTACAATTTTTTGCTATATTCATAATTTAGGGTGATTTATAAAATCAATGTTTCTTTTGTTTCTTACGGTAGACTTGTATAAAAAGAGCCAAATGAAAACTTTTCGATAATTTTTTATGTAAGTTATCTCTAAAAGTCATATTATATACATTATATTCATCTATTAATATTTATATTGTGCTGTACATTTACCATATAATATTGATGTTGATATTGTGCTGTATATTTTACCATATAATATAAATAATATATGTGTGTATATGATAAAGTTTTGGGTGATGTTAAATAAATAGACATGTTGATCAAACGAACTATCGAAACTAAAGTTCAAATAGGACTAGAAAGGTGACAAAATAGATAGATTTTTTGGAAATGAAGCTTAAGAAAAATCCAAAACTGTAGAATTTTATTTCTTGGAGTTTAAATTCCATTACAAGATCTGTGTTCCATAGATTAAACATACAAAATACAAAAATAATAATAATAATTATTTTGTATATATTATTACTCAACTTATTTGACTAGTTAAAGATTCCATCCTCACGTGGACACAGACATGGACTCATTAATAATCGTATTATATTAATATCTCCTGTCTTGCCTTCGATATTAACGCATTAAAAACTCGATTTCCAGATATTTTTACGTGTAATTTATCGAGAGAATCATTGTTATTACAACATACGTAATTAAAAACTCTTTCATTAATTATTGATATGATTCGAATTCTTGTCTCGTTGTGACGATGAGAGAATAGCATCAATGGCGTCTTTAACTTGAGAAATGTCTGGAGCTTTACCTCCTTGAACCGGCCAAAACTCATCAGTTGCAAGTACCTAATAAACATTAGGTTATATCAATATATGTTACTTATATGTATAAATATATCATAGAATAATTAATATACCTTCACTTGTACTTGAAGAAACTTGACATAACTAATAGCCTTCTCTAGCATTGTCACCAAATCAACCTGTGACATAATAAGACATATTGATCATTAATTATCAAAATAATTCATTTTCATAGCTTTATAAATATGTAAAAATAATATTTAAATGGATATGTTACCTTGGTGCCATTAGGTACAAGTTCTTGTAATATCTTGAGACGTTCACTTATCCTTTCTCTTCGATTCTGAATCAACAAAACATATAATAAAGTATGAGTTAACATATATTATATCATTAATATATTTTTTATACATATGGTTAATTTTTTTGTTTGAGATCTCTAACCTTGGCTGCTAGGCTTTGTGGATCTTTAGGTGAAGTTGTTGGCTTAGGCTTGGTCTTCCCGTTCGTGCCGGTACTCGATTTCTTCGAGGGTTGAGTGCTCTCTCCCTACATATATATCCATAATTCAAATTCATAAACATATATATATATATATATTATATATCATTTTTTATATGAAAAATATTGACAAATGTTTTTGATGTTTGATATATTACCATGTGACAACGTTTGTTTCCAGTAGATTTAGGAGACATAGAGTCATGTCTTGAACCGGTTGCTACAACAGTTGAATCAGAATATATCCAATCTTTATAACCTTGATGAGTTTCATTAGGTCTAGGGCTAATAATATTATCCATATGATGATGTTGATTCCAGTTTGTGAAGCCATAGCTCATATTATTACCCTCCAAAAAGGCAAAGCCATTGCTAAGGCCACCACAGCTTAAGGATGGAGAAGGATAGGTCTCATGATGATCAAAGTTAAGAAATGATGATCCATTGAAATCCATCAAAGAGTTATGATGATCTTCACCAGATGGGTAAAACAAAAAGCATTGACTTTGTTGATGATCTGAATTCTGTGTACTACTGCTTGAAGCTGAACCTCCTCCTCCGTAGCCACCACCACCAGAAGCTGCCTCCGGTTGATCTAGTCCCGGTGAGGAGAGGTCTTCTGAGGAGGAGGAGTTTTGTTTTTCTAGGTAATTAGGGTTGTTAACGAGTGCCATTAGATACTAATGAGTTTGATAAGTGTTTTTTTTTTTGAAGAGGTTTTGTGTTTCTTGTTGATTTGTCTAATGGTATAAGCAAAGAGAGACAATGTTTTGAGTAGTTATGTAATGATCTAGGTTTATATAAGAGGTTTATGTCTAATATTTTATTCAAGTTGATTAAGTATACTTTAAAAAACTTTTTTAAAACTATTTTTTTTATTAAACTAAAAAGAAAAAGAATCTTGCAATAGTTTAAACTCAATATTTATTGTCACATTTTTTTTTAATCCACTTTGAAGCTTCGTATTCATGAATGTATATAATTCTAAGTGTACATAGTATATGTTCATTTACTCGATTTAAAATAAATAAATGTTTGGACTATACCAAAAATGTATAAGTTCGGGGCATACTAAAATGAATTATTATTTTAGCCATTGTAATGTTTTGACTTTCAGTTTTACTATTAATTAATATGATAAATAAATAAATAAATTATCAAAAAAACGATAAATAAATTTCTTTACTTATGTAAAATAGTTATTATAAATAACATTTAAATTTATCTAATTTACTACACAAAATTAGTAAGAACTATTCGGTTTCATACTTTCATTAGCTTCTTTTCATTTTTTTAAAAATTCAAGAATTTAAAGTCTATAATTTAATGGGTTATTTTATTAAAAATATTAAAGTTGTATTCACATTACACACGTATTTTTTGTTAATATTTTTTTGTATATATAAAATAAATTTGGAAGATGCTTTTTTATAAAACAATTAACTTATATATTTTCTTTACCTATAACAATATTATATTATAGACATAATCTTAACTATAACTAACAATAACTTATATTATTGTACATAGTTTTTGGTCATTGTTAGTAATTTTAGTAATATAATTT
The DNA here is from genome assembly GCA_000411055.1 of Leavenworthia alabamica. Lineage (NCBI taxonomy): Eukaryota > Viridiplantae > Streptophyta > Magnoliopsida > Brassicales > Brassicaceae > Leavenworthia > Leavenworthia alabamica. The sequence continues at coordinate 33,667 of KE156803.1, forward strand.
GGCGGTTTAGTTGTAAAAATAATGATAAAAATTGTCATCAAATGACCACAGTCAAATACACATGATCAAACACTAAACATTTAGGAATTAAATTTATACATATATATAATTAAATGTCGGTTAAACATATATATATCATATTATACACATTATTATCTTTAGGAATGATATATAAAATGAATGGATGTAAATTAAAGTTTATATTACAACATTTATTGATAAATTCATTGGGATTGTTAGCTGGCAGTAAGTTGAAATTAATAAATTCAGATTTATTATAACTAAAAAATTATTTATTAATTAAGAGATCACAAAAACATAGAAGCAAAAGCATCGCCGTATTTTTCGCTAATCGACACGTCTTTTTGATTACCATATATATATGATCAAATTTTATATAATATAGTTTTGATGATTCATTTTTATTGTTTATATTTTTGTTTATGAAACTGTTTTTTTTGTTTACTTTTATTTGTCTAGCTGACACGTTTGATTTACGAGTTGTGAATTGATTTATTTTATTTTATCTTCGTTAATATCTTTATAGATATGGTAAAGTTAATTTCGTATTTATTAATAATGACTATCAACAACAAATAATATCTTTTATTTTTTGTATATAATAATTCGTTTTCTTCATTGAATGTGACACCTCTTCTATTAATATAAAATGAAAAGTAACTTAAGTGTGAATATTTTCTACAATTAGATTTAACCAACCAGACCTTAGGTTCTTGATTTTAAACATTGCATATAATAAATTATGTTACATACTTACATATTAAAATTTTGTAGAATGAAAACTAAAAAAAAAATTATGAGATTGGATAAATTTTGTGGAATGGCTGAAAAGTATAATATATACATATCTTATTAGTTTTTAAAATAAATTTCACTATAATTTACCTATTTTCTCATATATTATTAAATATATTACTTGTTAGATAAATATTTTCTAATATATATTTTTATAATATCTATTTGAAAACTTAAATATTTTTAAAGTTGTTATTTTGTTACATAGATAAAAAAAAATTAGTGTAATAGTATTTAATAAATAAAGTCGTTAAAAAAAAGAAAAAAAAAATTATTTTGACGTCGGCCACTCTTCGCTAGCGTTTTATCTGTGTAACCCGGTTTAGATTTTGAATTTTTAATCTTCCAAGTTTGGTTATTGAGAGAGCTGATTTTCCCGGTTTGGTCCCTCCTTGTAAAGCTCTCTCTTTGATTCATCATACTGAGTTTTACAAAGATCAACAGAGAGATCACACAAGTGCTTAGCTCAAACAACACATTACAAAGTCTTAATTCTCTAAAGCTACTACGCATAAAAACAGAGAAGGGTTCAATAAACCAATACTTTACAACAATGGCATACAAAGGGTTTCTCATATTAAGCCACTGGTTTAAGTAAGGCTTCAAGAACAGCTTCTCTAGTGGGAAGAGCTGGGATTGCTCCTCGTTCTTTAACGGTTAAAGCTCCACATGCATTCGCAAACATTAGAGCTTCTCTTAATCGTTCTTCATCCTGATTCAAAACAACTCGGTTTAACCAACACTATAACCCTTCGGATGTTTTACAAAAACCGAATATGATTCGGTTCGGTTCTTTCGGTTTGATTCCGGATAGAAACCAAAGAACCAAACCAAACACCCATACCTAAACTCACTACACCAAACAGTAGGCAAGTTACCTGAAGCAAGGAGAGATCAAGGGCTAGTTGTGATAGTACTCCTGCAACAAATGCATCACCAGCTCCTGTTGTATCCACTACATCCACCTTTAATCCATGCACTCTCCCGCTAAAATCCTGTCAAATCCGAAAAGATTACAACTGGTATGATCCCACATTGCAACAAGACTAAGGATCCATAGTTCTAATTATGATATGCGTCGGATAAATACACCAAAATCAACATGAAGATAGGGGCTTTTCATACCTTAGTGTAGTATCGACAGCCTTCAGGTCCTTCGGTAACAAGGAGAAGTTTCAGATTACTATGAAACAACTTCCGGATGACATTATTATCATATGGATCTTCTCCTTTTGTTAAAAAGACGATCTCTTCTTCACTTACCTTTATCAACAAAATCCATGTTTTAAAATTCGTTATGTGCTAGTCAGGCCTAGCCCAAATGTATTCATATAGATATATATAGAACCTTTATAATATCAGCAGTGTCCCAAATACTTAAAATCTCATCTCTTGCATTGTCTGGTGAAGACCACAATGGAAGCCTAAGGTTTGGATCATACGAAAGAATAACACCAGCATCCTTAGCCGCCTTCGTAGCAGCAATATGCGCAGACTTACACGGTTCTGTTATAAGACTTATCGAACCATAATGAAATATTTTCGCCTATCACAAAGATCAAAGGCCAAATGGTTATTTACAACCTAAGTAATGTTATAAAACTTTCTTCATTACCTTTTTGATCAAATCAAAATCAAGCTCAGATACTTCCAACAACATATCAGCACTAGGATTTCGATAAAACATGAACTCTCTTTCACCTTCATTAGTCAAAGTAACAAAAGCTAAAGCAGTTCTAGCTTTAGTATCAAAACGCATTCCTTCATTATTCACATTATTATCCTTTAATATATTAGCTAACATATATCCAAACTCATCTTCACCAACCTATACATTCATCACATTTCGATTATTTTAGTTAAAGGTGATATATAAAATGTTTTTGTCACAAGGCCGTATCTGAGATAAGGAGGATGAAACAACCGCCTAAATCCGGCCTTTTTTTGGACTTACCTTTCCAATGAAAGCTGAAGAACCACCGAGTCGAGCTATACCTACAGCTACATTAGCTGGTGCACCACCAGGAGCTTTTTTAAAAGCTGGTGCATTGGCTAGTGACAGTCCACTAGTCGTTGGTACGAAATCGATTAACATTTCACCGAAGCAAACTACATCAGGTGATTCTTGTGGTGATGAGCCATCACTAGACAATGCTCTTCCTTTAAAACAAAACAATGTATCAGTAATGAAAATGTATTTATTTGCAAATATTTAACTTTGTTATGTAACATTTGTTAATGATAAATTATAAATATTATGATATATATACACATTTAAATTACAGAGCATTTTTAAGACACATATGGTACAGAGACAATAATTTTGTAAGAAAATTTTAGAGGATTTTGTATTTTAATCTAAGTTGACTCCTATGAAAATGTAATTATTATGTATAAAATTGAATTTTGTTATATAAGATTTATAAATGAAATTAAAAATTACAAAATACAAAATTAAAGTACTGAGCCTTTTAGTACACACAAAGTACAAAGACTAGATATTTATAGCAAGATATTTTTAGAGGATTGTATATTTCAAAGTTTCAAACTAATTTTAATCTCTCAGAAAATTTCGCAAAATTGAATAATTCAGACATGCATAAATCAGGCAAAATCTGTAATTATCTTAAT
>KE156803.1:54674-71491 GCA_000411055.1 Leavenworthia alabamica
GGAAATCATAGTGTTGTGTTTCATTAGAGAGTTTTTGAGCAGCTGGAAAAGTTGTCTCATCAAAAATAACATGCCTAGAGATGATGATTCGATTAGTTTTTAAATCAAGGCAGCGGTATCCCTTGTGAAGAAGTGGATAACCGAGGAAGAGGCATGGTGTTGAACGAGGTGCAAGTTTGTGTAAAGGTAAGTGATTGACATTTGGGAAGCATACGCAGCGAAACAAACGCAAATGATCATATGTTGGAGGTCTGCCATGCAAGATCGAGAATGGTGTTTTGTTGTCAATTGATGAAGAAGGCAAAATATTTATCACATGAGCAGCAACATGCAATGCTTCAGCCCAGTAAGAAGGAGATAACTGAGCTTGAAATAAGAGTGATCGAATGACATTATTGATAGTTCTTATCATCCTTTCTGATTTCTCGTTTTGTTGAGAAGTGTGGGGACAAGAAAAACGAAAAATAATACTATTACTATCAAAGTGTTCATGGATTTAGAGTTATTGTATTCTCCACCATTATCACACTGAAATGCTTTGATAGTTGCTCCAAATTGAGTTTTAACAAGGTTAGAAAAATGTAAAAATTTGGAGAACACGTCACTCTTATGTCTTATTGGATAAACCCACAAGTAGTTTGAAAAATTATCAAGAAATAAGACATAATAGCGAATGCCACTCAAACTTGGTATTGGAGAGGTCCATATATCAGAGTGGACGATGTCAAATATTTTCTGTGTCTGAAAATTTGATTTTTGAAAAGGAAGTTTTATTTGTTTTCCAAGTTGACATGAGCTAAAAATCGGCATTGTCGTTTTATTACAAGAGAGATTTGAAGACGAAATTAAAAACTTGAGAGTGTCTGGATTAACATGTCCAAGACGTTTATGCCAAAGTGAAGAAGATTCAGAAGCAAAAGCTAAATGAGGCTGGGTTTTATTGAGAGAAGCTGGAACCGAATAGAGATCTCTGACGCTACCAACCATGACTATGTTTTTGGTGTTCAAATTAGTAACAGATTCGAGGATACCTGCGTTGGAGGCGAGATGTGTTGAAGCTCCAGAATCCATGTACCAGTTTGGTGATGGTTCAGACAAAGTCATGGTGCTAAAAGCCTCTGCAAAATCTCGTGTTGGTTGGTAGTGCTGGTCAATCATCTGAGCCTCATGAGGAGGCTGTGAGTCAGCACGAGGAGCATACCCACGAACATTGTAACCATTGTTTGGATACTGCATCCAAGGATAGCTGTTCTGCATTTGCCAATTGTTGTACTGTCCAGGCCAACCTGGGGGCATGTACGGTGGCGGATAGTTATTGTATGGAGAACGTGGCTGATGATTGTAGTTTTGATAGTTACGGCCTTTGCGATTGCCCCGTCGATTGCCTCTGGTTGAACCTCGAGTCGATGGTGTGCTCTTCGTTTTAGGTTCCACATCAGTGACAATGAGAGCAGTTGAAGAAGACGAGTGATCTGAGTGACTACATGATGGTTTGGTTCATTTTAATCTTGTCTCTTCCATCTCAAGCATGTTTCGTGCCTCATCATATGTTGGAAAGGGCTTCTGATGTTTAATGATATTCGTAATGTGGTCGAATTTATCATTAAGACCATTGAGGAAAGACATCACAAGAGTTCTCTCACTCACTGGTGCGTCAACATTCTCAAGTAAATCAGCAATGGATTTGAGGCTTTGACAATAATCTTTCACCGACATGTCTCCGATTTCCTTTGTGCGAAGGTCGTTATCCAATTGTATTGCTCTTGCTTCTTTATTGTTTCTAAACTGTGCTTCGATCTTCAACCAAACAGCATGAGCTGTTCCTCCTTTTAAGAAGCAGGTACGGAATACGAGTTGAGATAACATTCCGTATATCCATATTTTAACGAGGCCATCTCTTTTATGCCAAACAAGATCATCATCGTCTTGTGGAAGAGATGTGCCGTCGATGTGTCCAAGCACATCGAAAGTTAAACAGTGAGAATGGAAGAGTTCTCTCCATGCATTGTAGTTAAAGTCATCTAGATCAAGCACAATAGGGATGTGTGATCGAATATTCGTAACACCTAAGCTCTTTCAGTCGTAGCCATAGCTTTGAAACAGAGAAGAGAAAGGAGATGACGAATATAGAGACAGAAACAGAGTAAAGCGAAAGCGGAAAATATTAAAAAGAAAATGGATCAGTGATTGAAACGCTCTGATACCATTAAAGCTTGTGTATTTCGTGATGATCAAATCAGTTTACATGTGTAGTTTAATTAGAGTTGATGATCAACTAAACTCCCTAAATTACAGCAACATATGTACAACATATATCGGGGGATATTCTTTCAGGAATATAAGTGGTATCCAACACTTCTATATGTAGACCACTTTGCTTTGGTTGTAAGTCTCGATGCAAGCCCCTACCATTCTTAAGCTTTCCGAAGCCGGATTTACTGTTTATATTTGTTCTATCAAATATCGTCAATTTGTATTCCCGTCCTAATGTTAAATCTTGTCCTCTTTTAATTGATAAAAACTTTTTATGAATGTTATAATTAGTTTTAAATATCGTCTTTCAATTGGGTTATGAAAGTTACAATTAGATTTAAACAATAGGAATATGCACACATAGAAGAGTTATGTAATATCAAACAATGATTGAAATTATTTATTCCATCATTGTTTGATACTATATAACTTTTCAAGGTATGCATATTCGTATTATTTAAACCTAACTGTAACATTTATAAGAACAATAATACAAAATTCGGCAAGAATGTTCACCTTGTACTATATATAAGACTATCCACCGTTTTTAATAAATGAGATTTTATAGTGGCTTTCATTCAAATGAAATTGTCGTGAATAAATTTTTAAGGACCTTAGTTTCAAAATTTGAATATATTATTCATACGATTATGGAGACAGATGATCTCATGAGCACATATAATTTTGATGAGACGATGAGCTTGTCTTTGTCCCATGAAAATCAGTTTAGTAAAAGATTGGAGAAGTCTATTGTGTATAGTGGCATTGATGTAAATACTTGTATATATTAGTGTAAATACATAAGTCATACATACGTGTATATATACTTCTATATACTGTACATTCAAGTTAATGAGAATACAAGTTAAATTCTTCTCTGTTTTGTTATGGTATCAGAGCTTGACATTCCCGTCTAACAAACTTTTCCGATTACGATTTTTTTTCCGAAGCTTCTCCTGCCAATTCATACCGATGAGTGCTTCTTCTTGTCATATCTGTTCCATCTTTTTCTTTCAGCTCATTCTTACTCTGATTGAGCTTCTTGCTTCTGCCATTTCTTTTTGTTTCTACTTCGTCATCTTCGATTGAGCTTGATTCTTCACATATCGGCTTATAATCGATTGATCTTCTTACATTTTTCATTTTTTTTTCTAATCGAGCCTGAGATTATATCTTCTCAGCTTGAATCTGCTTTTCTTTGTTTCTTTTCTTGACCTACGATTGTCACTGTTTCTTTTCTCTACAGTTCAATCACAATCGATCTGTTTAATCGATTTTCTTTCATCCACTAGCAGATATGGCAAATTTGAATGCACATCGTCAGACAACTGATCAATATGAAGATCCATTTTTTCTTCATAACTCTGATCATGCCGGTTTGATTCTTGTTTCAGATCGCTTAACATCCGGAGCTGAGTTTCATTCTTGGCGTCGTTCTGTTCATATGGCACTTAATGTTCGTAACAAACTTGGATATATTGATGGTACTATTCCTAAACCTCCTTCTGATCATCACAATTCTGGATCTTGGTCACGATGCAATGATATGGTCGCAACTTGGCTTATGAATTCTGTTTCTAAGAAAATTAGTCAAAGTTTATTGTTCATTTTTACTGCCGAAGGAATTTGGAACAATTTGTTATCTAGATTTAAGCAAGATAATGCACCTAGAGTGTATGAAACTGAACAACGATTGAGTAATATTCATCAAGGTTCAATGGATGTTAGCACATATTATACTGAATTAGTTACGTTATGGGAAGAATACAAGAATTATGTTGAACTCCCTGTATGCACTTGTGGTAGATGTGAGTGTAATGCTGCTGCTTTGTGGGAGAAATTGCAACAAAGGAGTCGAGTTACAAAATTCTTGATGGGACTCAATGATTCTTATGAGCCTACAAGGAGACATATATTGATGCTGAAATCACTTCCATCTATTGAAGATGTGTTTAATTTGGTGACACAAGATGAGAGGCAAAAGTCTATTAAACCTTCTCCTCCGATAGATAATATGGCTTTTCAGTCCAGTATTGGTTTTCAATCTCAAGACTTCTCTGGTTATGTTCCTACTGCATCAGATAATGCAGCTTATGCTGTTGCTTATAACAATTTTCGGTCACAACAAAAACCTGTATGTACTCATTGTGGGAGGACTGGTCATACGATTCAGAAGTGTTACAAACTCCATGGTTATCCACCAGGCCACAAGTTCTTTCAGAAACAACAACAGAATCCACCACAGAATTTTCAACCTCGTGGTTTTATTCCGCAAAGACCACCATTATCAACTCAAGCACAAATACAGTATCAGCAGAGTAATACTGTTGCTAATGTGATATCTGGAAGTGGTTCTAATAATGCTCCTACACCTGTGATATATCTCATATTTGACCCATTTTAGGATTTTATTTATTATGATTTTATTATCTTTTGGAGTCTTTTATTTGTGTTTTAGAGCGTTTACAGGTCTTAGGTTGCTTTGGAAGAGAATGAAATGTTTTGGGAGAAAACAATGTTCTAGAATTACAGAATCATGCAGAAGTATCAGACGTTTTATATTCGTTTAATTCCTTCCCGAACTCGGATTGAGCTTAATTTTCGTTACAACATAGATATTTGAGTTATCTTTCATTTGGGACCCGTCTCGAGTCATTCTAAACTACGGTTCAAAAGTTATGCCTGTTTTACTGAAGACATGTCATTCTGGCCGGCAGATGAAGCAGATGGAGGATTGGGACCAGCCCGAACGATCNGGCAGATGAAGCAGATGGAGGATTGGGACCAGCCCGAACGATCCGGACCAGCCCGAACGAGCCGGACAAGCCAGATTGAGCCGACATATCCGAGACGGACATTCAAACACCGGCCCGGGCGATCTCATGTAGCCCGGACGATCCCGACCCCGCGGACATAACCGAGAAAAAAGGAAAATTGCAGATTTGCCCCAAAACTTCCAGTTTCTTTTAGGATTCGACCTAGGCATGTTTATACTCTATAAATACTGATTTTAAGCCATTGTGTAGGCTATGCTTTCTTCTACGTAAGAGCTTTTGAGATTCAAACTCTAGAGAAGATTTCTTAAACTCTTTTACCCTTTTAATTCAGTTTTATTATGTTTTCTTATTCATTCATTGTTTGTTCATCTCTTGCTATGATTGAGTAGTCATATTGTTAGGTTAGGGATTCAAATCAATTATCTAGACATAGATAAGGTTTATTTCAATTGATCTTCATCTATTGCTGCTTTGAATTATATTGGATTTAATTGCTAGTCTTTTATCTTAGGTTTTGATTTTATTCTCCAAACGTTTATAAGATTAACCTGAATTAGGGCTTTAGATGAGCGGATTTCTAATACATGCGAAAGTTGAGTAATTAGGATATGTGAACGAATCAAACTTGAACCCTAGAAAAGCTTATCAACAATTGTAGCGACAGTTAGATTGTTAGATAAAGATATTTGATACCACGATAGTGGATTAGATTTATAATTGTGTTTGAAGTTTAAGATGGTACCTAATTAATAAATCCCTTAATAATTGACTGGAAATTGATCCTTGAATCCCTGAAAATTCCTAATACCTAACACTTTAATTAATTGATTTTTATTCGTTTTAATTCACAGTTTATTTATTTAATTTACAATTGCAAAACAAACTCTTATTTTTATTGTCTTAACTTGATTGACATTTCTATAATTTGTGGTGTAACCATTGATCTCCGTGGATTCGGTCCCTAAGTGCTACAACGCATTAGGGTATTTGCATAGATCCGACTGCAAAGTCTGAACTTATCAATCTGCCGTTAACAACATCAACATTGACTTTAGTAAGTTGACTCAAGAGCAGGTTCAGTCTCTCATTCATCAATTCAATGCTCAAGTTCGAGCTCCAGAGCAGGTACCCCCTTGTCCAACAGCAAAAAATAACTGAAAATGGTGTCATGGCTGCTACATCTTTTGCTGGTAATGTTTCAATTGATTTTCCCTCTCCTAGTCTTAGATATGAAAATAACACATTGACCTTTCAACATCACTCTATTAATTCCCTTTACAATATCATTCCTAATGGTGCTTGGATAATTGATAGTGGTGCAACTAGTCATGTGTGTTCTGACTTGACTTTGTTTAGTGATCTTACATCTGTTTCAGGGGTTACAGTTTCTCTACCTGATGGCACTAGAGTTTCCATAAATCACATTGGCATTATTCATATATCTGAAAATCTCATTTTGCATGATGTGTTACATGTTCCTACTTTTAAATTTAATCTTTTGAGTGTTAGTTCTTTGTTGAAATACAAGAAATCTTCTGTTCAATTTTATGATGATTCTTGTTTTGTTCAGGACCATTCTCTGGACTTGATGATTGGTAGAGGAACTTTAATACATGGTCTCTATATTCTGGAGACTGATGTCATCTCATCCTCTATTCCTTCATCATCATCCGAGTTTTGTGGATCTGTTTCAGCTGATGAGAATCTTTGGCACCAGCGCCTTGGACATCCCTCATCAGCAAAGTTGAAGTATATGTCTAGTGTGTCTGTATATCAAAGTCAAAGTCTAGTGTGTCTCATTGTGATGTCTGTCCATTAGCAAAACAGAAAAAATTGTCTTTTGTTTCTAATAATCATTGGTCTAGTCAACCATTTGATCTGATTCATTTAGACATTTGGGATCCTTTCTCTGAAGAGTCTCTAGAAGGGTATAGATATTTTCTTACCATAGTAGATGATTGTACAAGAGTTACTTGGGTTTACATGTTGAAAAATAAAAGTGATGTTTCAGTTGTTTTTCCAACATTTCTTAAACATGTTAAAACTCAGTATAATGCAAATGTGAAATCGATTAGAAGTGATAATGCTCCAGAACTTGCATTCACTAAAATTGTACAAGAACAAGGTATTGTGCATCAGTTTTCTTGTGCATATACACCACAACAAAATTCTGTAGTGGAAAGAAAACATCAACATCTCTTGAATGTTGCTAGAGCCTTATTGTTTCAATCAAATGTTCCTTTAGCATATTGGAGTGATTGTGTTTTAACATCTGTTTTTCTGATAAATAGGACTCCTTCTCTAGTTTTGGATAAGATATCTCAATATGAGAAATTGACTAAGCATAAACCGGATTATAATTTTCTAAAATCTTTTGGTTGCTTATGCTATGTTTCAACTTTGGATAAAAGATAGGAATAAATTTACACCTAGATCTGAAACATGTGTATTTCTTGGTTATCCATTTGGTTATAAAGGATATAAAGTTTTAAATCTTCATAGTAATGTAGTCACTGTTTCTAGAAATATTGTTTTTCATGAGACATTGTTTCCTTTTCAAACTGATTCACAGTGGACTAATCATTCATCTCTGGTTGATCATTTGTTTCATAAAACTGTAATTCCATTGTCTACTCCTGTTGTCCTTGATAGTTTTGCTATGCATAATCCTGTTGAACAAAATCATGCATCTACATCTGCATCCACTTCTTCAAACTCTAGTAATGCTAATCAGGGACAAGGAAATGTGACCACTGGTACAGGACAAACATCACTACCCATTGCCAGAGTCAGACGCCAGACAAAGGTACCAAGTTACTTATCCGATTATTATTGTTCTTTACTTACCATATCAGATTCTAACCAGTCATTTTTTGGTCCTCATTTACTTTCTCCACAACCTATTCTTTCTGCACCAATATCGACATATTTACCTTTTCCCATTTCATCTGTTCTCACATACTCAAAATTACAACCCATCTATCAATCCTTTGTTCTTTCTTGTTCAATTGAAACAGAACCATCAAATTTTCAGCAAGCTGTGAGTAATCCTTTTTGGAATAATGCTATGGATGTGGAGGTCACTGCTCTTGAACAAAACAGAACTTGGAGTATTGAGTCTTTACCCCCAGGTAAACATGTGATAGGGTGTAAATGGGTATTTACTATTAAATATAACCCAGATGGATCAATAGAGAGATATAAAGCTCGTTTAGTAGCTAAGGGATATACACAACAAGAAGGTATTGATTACATAGAGACTTTTTCACCAGTAGTTAAACTAGCTAGTGTGAAGCTTGTATTGGGTCTGGCTTCATCTCATGGTTGGACTCTTACTCAAATGGATGTTACTAATGCATTTTTACATGGTGATCTTGATGAGGAAATATTCATGAGTTTGCCACTAGGATACACTCCACCAGATGGTATTCTTCCTCCAAATCCAGTTTGTCGTTTACACAAGTCTCTATATTGATTAAAACAAGCATCTAGGCAATGGTATCATTGTTTCTCATCAGTAATGCTCAAATCAGGATTCTCTCAGTCACCTGGTGACAATACTCTATTTGTAAAAGTGAAAGGTTCTACTTTCATTGCTTGTTGGTATATGTTGATGACATAATGATTGCCTCTAATGATGATGTTGAGCTTCAGGCACTTAAAGATGTTTTGCACCAGGCCTTCAAGATAAAAGATATGGGGCCACCAAAGTATTTCTTAGGCCTGGAGATTGCTCGGAATTCAAAAGGAATCTCTATTTGTCAACGGAGTTACGCCTTAAACATCTTGGAATCTACTGCTATGTTAGCTGCCAAACCTTCAAATGTGCCTATGGATCCAAATGTGAAACTTTCTAAGGATACAGGAATAGTTTTAAATAATCCTTCTGTTTATAGAGAACTGATTGGTCGACTACTCTACTTGACAATTACACGACCTTACATTACATTCTCTGTTAACTACCTAAGTCAGTTTCTCTCTTCTCCTACTGATGCACATCTTGAAGCTGCTACAAAGTCCTTCGATATATCAAGAATAATCCGGGACAAGGACTTTTTTATGCAGCAGACTCAGAAACTTGTCTCAATGCATTTGCTGATGCAGATTGGGCTTCTTGTCCTGATTCAAGAAGGTCGATTACAGGTTTTTGTGTATATCTTGGGAAGTCTTTGATTAATTGGAAGTCAAAGAAGCAACAAACTGTTAGTAGGAGTAGTACTGAAGCTGAATATAGGAGCATGGCATTGGCTACTTGTGAATTATTATGGTTGAGTCAATTGCTCACAGATTTGAAGGTAAAAGTGGTTGCTCCTGCCACGTTATTCTGTGACAATCAATCTGCAATATACATTGCTACAAATCATGTTTTCCATGAGAGAACAAAACATATTGAGATAGATTGTCACACAGTTAGAGATCAAGTCAAGAATGGTTTTATGAAGCTTTTTTATGTTGCTACTTCTAATCACCATGCTGATATCTTGACTAAGCCACTACAACCAGGTCCTTTTCATTCTATTCTTGATAGAATGTCCATTTCAAGCCTCTTTCATCCATCTCTACCTTCAACTTCAGAGGCTTGAGGGGGGTATATTGAGTATAGTGGCATTGATGTAAATACTTGTATATATTAGTGTAAATACATAAGTCATACATACATGTATATATACTTCTATATACTGTACATTCAAGTTAATGAGAATACAAGTTAAATTTTTCGCTGTTTTGTTAAAGTCTGAGACGAAATTTTTTTAAAGTGACGTTGAGCTAAGAAGCCGCAGTGGAAAACATTTAAGACCATCACAAAAGACCCAAGAAATGCAATGGACTACAATTGCAGGGCAGAGTAAACGAGGTCGTGGAGGTCGAGGCGCTTAGCCATAAGCAAAGCAAAAATGAGTTTGGATAATCTATCCAAGTTCCCAAGTTTAAATTCTTCTACCATTTGTTTTCTTTATTAAAGCTTCCTTATCATAGTTTTACAAGCTATGATACTAAATCTTATGAATCTAAGAAGTCATACTATTTATTTTCATTTATACTTTTTGTAAATGGAAGTTGTTTTAAGTAATTAGTCTATTTGATGGATTTGTGATTCCCCAGTAAATAAACTAACATTTTTACGTAATTCTTTATGTTGGTATATCTGTATTAGATTTCTTAAATAGATAACAAAACTTCAAAAACTTATATATATATATAAGTTTTCATTTACAATAAGCACATCCAAGTAAAATAATTTATTTTATATGTGATCTAAAGTGATCTAGTACAAAATTCTTATCTAATTAGTGTCAATATATTTGCAAATTCCAACAAATATATACACTAAAAGAGCATATATATAATTAATTAATTACTTATAGTTGTCCATTTTGTATTTATTCATTGTTTTGGCCGGTCATGGAGCCATAGAGCCAACATATCCTTAAAAATATAGTCCGAGTTAATTAAATAAATGAAAAGGTTAAGAGTTGAAGATAAAACATTTAAAAAAAAAAATCAAATTTTAATAATATATTTAAGCCAGATCCGTAAATTGCCTAAGAGAGCACTAAGATTATTTTTTTCTTTAATGCATGTATTAATTTTAATTAAAAAAAGTCAACATGATCCCACACGGCAATTCTACTTGATGAGTTTTTATTTAATTTTTTTTATTTTATGAATTTCTATTTCGTAACTGACAAACTGTTTTTTTTTTATTATTCCAACAACCGAATAAACAAATCAATAAACCGGATGCTTCATAGTTTGGTGAAAATTCTTTATAAAACCTATAACCAGTTGCCACAATACGAGAAATATATGTAGTTGCGACAGTTTGCGGTAATTGCTAATATTTTAAAATTTTATATGTGTAGTTATGTTTATTTATTAATGAAAATGTTATAACTTAGTTATAAATTTTTTTGCAGCAAGATTTTAATTGGGATATAGGGAGACATGCCTCAGTTCGAGATTTGTTCGAGGCTACTTGCAAGAAGATGTATTCGAAGAAGATGTACGAATGAAAGCAAAAATGGAAGGCAAATGAATTGCCTAAGGAGTTTGTTTACAAGCTTGATCTTTGGAGTGATTTTGGTAGATACTGGAGAAAAGAGAAGACGAAGAAGATTTCAAGACGTCATTCAGCAAATAGGCTTAGCCAATGCAATGGCAAAGGAGTTGCGACACACAATGCTGGCGCGAGAAGTTTGTTATCCCGAGAAGACCAAATTGTAAGTTATTTTCAATTTATTAATATTTAAAATTTATTTTACTTATTTTTATTTATGTTGTAGTGGGCCCGTGATGGTGAGCGTCCAACACATCTCAAGTTGGTGGAGGATATTCACACCAACAAAAAGACGGACCAAATTCAAGATTTGGTTGCCAAGAAATTGATCGAGAATGTGATCGCTGTTGGATAAACTTACAAGTAATCTCAGGAGTTTATCGAGTCACTTCGAAAGGGGACTTCTTCTAATGATTTAACGTTTGACAAATGGCAAGATTTATTTATTCAAGTAAGTTATCTATTTCAAAATTATATTTATTTTTAATTCGGTTATTAATATGAAGATATACGTTTTCGCATTTTTTCCAGGCGACTCCTACGAGCAAGAGCAAGGGTAGGCTTTATGACATTGCAGCTGAGAAAGCCAAAGATCTTGAAACAACATCATCTTTTAGACATTTAGACGAGAAGAATGCTTTGCTTGAGGAAAAGATGGCTGAAATTGATAGTCTGAAGAACAAGATTTCTACCTTGGAAGAATCAAATTTGTAGACAAAGAGAGATTGTTATGCGACTACGGCGTTGCTCAAATCGTTTATGGAAGAGTACCGCAAAGATCGTTCTTGATTATGTTTTTTTTATTTATTTTAGAACTTTTTTGTTTTCATTTTATTTTATAACTTATTTTAATTTTATTATAAACTTTTTAACTTTTTAATTTTATCAATTTTAGTTTGTTTCAAAATTTATAATAATTATTTATTTATTAATATCAATTAACAAATAATCATAATAATATTTTTTGAATTTTCAAATTTAAATAATTTGGGCCCGTCTGAAATCCGTTAGAAAATTTAATAAATAAAAATAATCATCCCATCGGAAAATTAAAAAAAAATTTCCGTCGGAAATCCTTCAGAAATNCCATCAACACTCCGTCAGTTACCCGTCGGTATACCTCCATCAAAATTGACACGACCACCCCCGTGGTGACATACTCAACATGAGTTTAAATAACTCACCCGCCCGACCAGAGCCATACTCATGGTAAAATCATCCCAAAACCTTCCAAAACACCCCCAAACTCCTCATCCAACGTTGTAACCAAAAACTAACAAGGATTACCTCAAAATCTCCCTTGTCTTTGGCCCAAATCCTTGGTTCTGTACCTAAATACTCCTTCTTCCCTTTTCTCACATTTAAACCGAAAATCAACAAAGAGACTAAGTAATAACATAAATCAGCAGCAAAAGATAAGGAAGTTCACAATTCTCACCTTGATTCACTTCCTTCTCTCCATTTCCTCTTTCCCTTGCTTCCTCTCCAAACAGAGCTTCTTTTTGCTCTGTTTTAGTCACATTTTGTGACTTAAATTTACACCAAGGTCGGCCACGTTTTGTTTTGGGCCTAAGCCCAAATCTCAAAAATGACTTCACCCGGTCGTGTAGAAAATGTCACCCGACCGATCTCATGGCCCATGCACCCGGCCAGTCCTACATTCTACTCGACCGGTCCCATGCCAGCTCATGCCACCTCATCCGGTCGGTCCAATTGTGTCACCCAACTGGGTGACTTTCCAAACCAGTCACCAACCTTCTAAAACACATCCTGAGCACTTCCCGGAGTTCCCCGAATGCTTCCCAAGGTTCCCCGACGTCACCACTTATGCACGGATGTTACAATTCTCCCCCACCTATTAGGATTCGTCCTCGAATCCTCGATGCTAATCCGACAACTCATACAACTCATGTATGGTTTCGCACCTAGTGGTACGTCTCGACCAATAATCTCTAGTTGAATGGATCAAATCCGACGATACGAGTCATATGCCAACACAACTACATAGGGAACTAAGATCCCTCTAGTGATCTAACGCACTGGTCCACCTGACTCAGTAGATATGAACTGATACAACTCATGTATCATCCGTAACCGTACTCTCGGAATCACAACTGCTCCTGATATGTAGATCAACTAGTAGCAACCCGCACTATGGTGTGCCCGAGTGGAACTCATCCCTATAAGACCCAGTCAACACAGATCTACTCCGTCATACGTACACACCACTCACAATATTGTACTTTCTCATCAGGGTACCGTAAATATGGGGTCTCATGACTACTATAACTCCAGCAATCATATATCACGCACTAACTCATCCATACAACTATAGATAATCATTTAATTCATCATCTCGTGAGTGCGTACTTTATGGCCTACTCACATCCTGAGTAAACATCTCACTATCATATCACTCATAGTATTAGATATCAAAATAATCCAATACTATCTCAATCCAGTACACACCGGCTATATCCAGCCTCCCAAGGATCAGCTGGCGACATAAAAAACTGACTTGTGATACGATTCGACTAAGTAATCCCTTGGTTGGATGGGTTAATCCAGCCTCGAAACTGATCAGCTGGGATGCATAGAGAACCGACTCAGAACTCTAGTGAACTACGTACTCGAAAGTCGACTCAAATCGAGGAGAAGTGAACCGAAAGTAGACTCAAATCGTCTAGTATCAACACGCACCGAAGTACGTGAACCAAGGGAAGCCACCGCAACCCAACAATTAAATCACTCTCTCGGAATGCCACATCTGATAGCCCACTACGTGAGTAGCCATATCACCTCACCCTCCACTCTGACGGTATTAACACCAATACCATCATCCTATACTCCCTCGAGTACCGTGAACACGAGATCTCATGGTCTGCTATCACAATCAGCAACCATCTATCTTACTGTTCACCCCTGATGTCGACTATCACCACCTAGTCTAATAACGTCATCCACCTATATACCACCTATATACCACCTATATACCACCTATAGGCCCTGATTACTATGCCCAACGGCCGTACTCTCACCAGTCAGCGCCGATCATCCTCAACCGATGATACTACTCGCGCTGTATCACTTGAATCCACTTAAGTGATCCTACATCGATCTGCCACCCCACGAATCGTCTCACTCTCTGGCTATCTACACTATAGCCAGACATCTCACCCCATCCGAGAACTATATCCTCGGACATCCTACTATGTACTCAACAACACCTGAGTACTACCACCCCTCGTATACTCCACTATCTATGGAGCCTACTACTACCCAACAATATGGGTACACCCAATCTCCACCACCGGAGATATACTCACAAGCTCAAATCGAGATAACCATCCACCGGAATATCTCCCAACTAAGGCTCATATCCAATCACTACAACGCTGATCAACCTCACATTGATCATCATGCGTCGCACTGCCTACCACCTCTATGAGATAATATCCTATTATGGTCACTACACACCAGTGGCCATATCCAAATCTCGTCTACTACCTACAGTAGTCCCACATGATATCGCCTGTCTACTACCTAGACTCACAATGTCCAGCAATCCACCTCGAGGCTACTGTCTCACACGGGTACACACCAACCGTATATATATCATGGACCTACTGCCACGATAAAGTGAACACCTAACTCTGAAACTCAACCTACAGTCTCACTAAACTCTGGTGACTCTCTCACCGCTACTCTGCCCCACCTAGGTACAATCTAGCGGAGTAATACACAATCCTCTAACTACTCTCATATCACTCTTGCCTCCATCTGTATCACCTCTCTGTGATACCTCTGGACGGCTTTAGAATGATTAGAGAACCAACTAATGTATTCCTTTTCTAGACCAGCATCACCCTGCTTGTACTAGGAATACATATACCACATGTATATGATATAATGGTCCCCCACCGGTTGACCATCCACTCACGAGCTCTCCGCTCTAGCAGTCTCAACCAATTCTCCGTCGGCGTAACGTGCCACCTGCACTACGCTAGGATCATTGGTCAACCCACTGTTGTAGAGTCTATGGCTCGCTCCCATATACACACTCAGTGTGTCCTGGCTAGTGACTATGACCACTTCCGTCCTCTTGGATTCAGAGTGTCAGCTTCTCAGGTATCACCATGACCCAATCAGCTCATGCAAAGAGAGTCAACAATCTCTCTGATGGTCGATCCTCTCACACGGATTCCTCTCGAATCCGCACAATAGTACCACTCAATGTGTCCATCGACCATACGCTCATACTATCACATAGGACTCACCAATCCTCACTCTCTCCAGTGAACAGAAAGTCATCACTAACCGCCCTGCCTACACACTAGTATATCATATACTCTCAATATAACCTCAGATGGCATAAACTATAACTACCCGCTATGCCTATAGTATGGGTAAATCCACTCACCCGTCTCTAGGAACTTAATACCAGGAGATATCATCCCACCGTATCCCCTATACTCTGTAGACTCATCACCTAGAGTCTACCTCCTCTACTAGGCATCCTATGCGTCGTTTACCATTTCTAGGATAAGGACTCCACCCAACACTATGAGTCACTCTAGACGCTGATCACCTCCTTGAAATGATCCTACCATGTCTCTAGATTCATACTCTAACATCCCTACATAGGCCTCGAGAACTACCATATTCCCGATACTCCCCTAGACTGAACATACTCGACTCTCGAGTTCCAACTCAGTATCATAACCAAGTGCCCTCTCAATTCAATACAACCGCATGACTCCACTAAGTCACGCTTACTATAACATATATACTAGACATGGAGAATTACGGAACCCCAGAATCCACCAAAGTCCACCTTGATATCTAGGACATCTATGTGTAATAACATAAAAAGATACTCACCGTGGTCCACTGAGTCCCGCTCCTCTCTTCAACGTCTAATTCCCTGATACTCACTCCCAGTGCGGTCATGTCTGACCTCAGCAGCCATGCTCCTCGAACTTGAACCAATCCTGGCTAGTCGAGGACAATTTCTTCGAACATGTCCAGTCTTTTGGCAGTAAAAACATACTCGGTCTGCCCTCGGGCACTCGACTGCTATATGCCCTCTAACGCCGCACCTGTAGCAACGTATCATCATCTCAACTTCCCCGGAGGTACCACCCCGCTCACGCCTCAGCTCATCCTGAGGATACATCCTATCCCCCCATCCTGGAGTCTCGTATCTATCCGCAGGGTCAGTCCTCCCTGGTCCCACAACCTGTGGCGCGGCCTGTCCCAGAGTTGGTACCACCCTCGGTAGCCGCTCCAAGATCTGCTCTAGTAAACCGAGTACAGCTCAAATCTGGTCACTGCCCCTCCCCGTCTGTGTCTCGACTGGTGCGGGTAACTCTCTATACCTCGCATCATACACCGACTAGGCATCACCCTCGGACAGCTCTACACCTCGATAATATACTGAAGCACTCTCGCTCCATGTCACACTGTCGAGAGATATCCAATCATTATCGCTCGGCCTCCATCAATCCCCGTGCCCATCACGGTCTCAATCTCTCCTCCCATCACCAGATCCTCTAATCTGACAATCAACAAAACCCAAGTAACTACCTGGTGTAGGCCGGGAGGTCGACTGGCCGAGGTTCGATCAGATTATGCAGAAGTCGATGTCGGGTGGGTGATTCCTCGGTAGTCGGCTAGTCGCAGACAGTCGGATGCGCGATATCGGCTGTCGAGTATCGACTATCGATGGT
>KE156805.1:2985-16576 GCA_000411055.1 Leavenworthia alabamica
TGATTGAAGATTATGGTCAAGAGTTTTATTTAATGGTTTTATTTTTCTTAATCGCTATTTTTTTCGTCGTTAGTAACATGATATCTACGGAGATGCCACACCATTGATATTTAAAAGAAAATTAACATTATCGACCATGTATATAATTGCACAATTGTATTAGTTCATGTAATAAATTTAAAATTTTATATAATTAATATATAAAAATGATTAATATATAAAAAGGTCCACTAAACTATTTTATGTATAAATAAAATACATTTAAATTATGTAGTATAATTTAAAACGTTAATGACCAAATAAAAAATTTAAGAAGCCAAGTGATAAGAAAAAGAGAGTGTGATATAGAATCTGTGGCTCAAATTTAACCAAAATCTCAACTCTTTGGATAAGAGATCAAGAAACCTTCATTTCTATTGGTCCTCGTATCTCCTTCTATAATCATTTTACAAACTCTCAAACCTCTCTCATTTCATCTTCAATCTCCTCCGATCATCTGCATCCAAGAACAATGGCAGCAACTATGGCGACTTCAACCAAGTGCATGTCTCTAAACCCATCTCCTCCTAAACTCCAAACCTCAACCAAATCCAAACCCTTCATCTCCCTCCCAACTCCACCAAAACCAAACGTTTCTCTCGCTGTCTCCACCAGCGCCTTAGCCGGAGCCGTTTTCTCAACCCTTAGCTACTCCGAGCCGGCCTTAGCCGTTCAGCAAATCGCTCAGCTTGCAGGAGAAGCAGGTAGTGATAACCGTGGCCTTGCTCTTCTTCTACCCATTGTTCCAGCCATCGCTTGGGTCCTTTACAACATTCTCCAGCCAGCACTTAACCAAATCAACAAGATGCGTGAGACCAGAGGAGTCATCGTGGGTTTAGGTGTTGGTAGTGGTCTTGCAGCGTCAGGGCTTTTGACTCCTCCTCCGGAAGCTTTAGCAGCTGCGGAAGCGGCGGGTTCAGACANTTTGGGTTCTTTACAATATATTGCAGCCAGCGTTGAACCAACTCAACAAGATGAGGTCTGAGCGATAAATCTAAATCATATATTATTATTAATCATCTTTGGGATTCAAATGTAAAAATAAACCTTTGTTTTAAGGACAGTTTCATGTTTTAATTTTGGACTATTAAAATTCTTGTCTCATTGCCTACAAGATCAGAAACTAAATCTTACAAGTCTTAATACTCCTACAAGATTCAGAACAGAAGTTTTCAAGAAACAAAAAAACTGCAGAACACCTAAAATCTTGTACCAATGAGAGCACAGTAAACAACTCAGTGTGCTTCATACACCACAAGACACAATGCTTACCTTTGTATAACCCTATGGTTAAGCCACTAAGAAGGATAATTTTCTTATTGATGTCGTCTTCTTCATCACAACATACTAAGGAACCTAAGAAAACACTCACCTAATCAGCAATATACTCAATATATCATTGGGAGGTGTGATCCATTAAGTTGTTGCTGCACTGCACATCATTAGCAGCTTGTTTTTTTCCTCTCAACGCGGTAGAATACGACACTTTAACACCAAATCTCTTTTGAACCAAACCTATGAGATCTTTTGGAGTTGGAGTATTAGATTGACCTGGATAATCTTCATGCAAAATAGATGCTATTAACCTCGGTGTACCTTTCCTTCTATTTCTGCCACTACTAGTTGTACCTCGTAAGCATGTATGCATCTTATTGTAAGTTCTCACAGAAAAACAATCTGAATTCTTAAGCTTCGCAGCTCGTAAATACCATTTGCAACCATTTTTAGCTTCACAACATTTGATCACGTATAACTTTGGATCCGACTTGAATGTAGCAAACTCAAAACAATTTAGAAGTGAACCTTTTTCAAGTACATCTTGTACTGCTTGCTTACTTCCAAATTCTTGACCTACAGTTAGATCAATACCATCGTCCCATGCACCATACTGATCTCCTTCTACATCAACTGTGACCTTAGTATCTTTGTACATACCAGAGTTATCTACGTTAGCAAGTTCTTCACATGAAACATTTTCATCATTGTTCATCTGCCCAGATGGTTCCCATGCTATTGGAGTAATACCATTATTACCTCTAGATGCCGCTACACCACTTGAAAGCAACTCCTGATTACTTACACCAACTCCACTTCCGCGATCCTCTCTTGAAAGTTGCTCACACTCATGATTTTGCTCGACTTCTTTGAAGAGTTCCACATGTAAAACACTTTTACATTGATCTTTATGTACTTGTACTAAATAAGCAAAAACTTCTTCATCATCCAAGATATATGATGGTCTAGGATCCACTACAAAAGGAACGTAACTTATTATCAGCTTCGTTGTAGCTTCATCTACCACAATCTTCTTGCATATCTTATCAACCAACTCAGAATAAGTAACTTCCTCTATAGAAGTCCTCATCACTAAAGTGTAAATTTTATCTTCGCTTGAAATCCATTGTATGTCATTTCCATTTTTCAAATAATGTCCTCCATAATCAAAATGTATAATTGTGCAACTATTACTATTCATTTTCCTCTGAAAAAAACAAAAATAAACATTGATTAGTCTTCAGGTTATGAATTTTCTCAATTGTACAAAATTGGGTCTGTCTACAATTTTCTATCTACTACGATTTAGTACGATACGATCAAAATAAAGTTATAAACCCTAATTGAAATAAGAATACAAGTTTAATTACCAAAAGAGCATATAAAAATCAAAATTTTGAGATTTACAATAACCCTAATTGAAATACCCAAATTGAGAATGAACATTACAAATTAAATATCACAAATCGGTTCATACACATTAACGAATAGCAAAAAACGTTAATTAATATAAAATCACCTCAATTGGAGCTGAAGCTTGATTCAATGGTGGTCTGGGCGTTTTGTCTCGGCAGAGGAGAAGGAGAAGGAGAAGAAGAAGAAGAATCACATGATGTTTATATTCTTTCATTTTTCTAATTTATATTATCGAAATAAAATGAATCAATCTAAGAAGGGTATAATCGGAAATGAACATTATTATGAGGGTAAATAAGTCAATACGGTTGGTTTAGAAATAAAAATTATTCAAATGTTATACAAACAAAGGAAACAACATCGGAAACTTTTTTTTGTTCTTTTCCAGAAACATAACAAAGCTTTCAATAAAGCTTTTTCTACTCTTTCATTCTTTCTTTCTAGACTCTTTAAGAAGACCTTTCTTGCGGATCTGGAGACATCTCTTTTTGTTAAACGATTCGAAAACACTCTCAGGTAATGCAGAAACAACTGCACCCATTAAAGCGTGAGGCCAGTAGGGTGTGCAACGTGGTTCATAGCCTATAAAACGTAGTGCTACCTTTGCATAACCTTCTGGTGATGCTACTAAGAATGATGCTTTTCTTATTGATGTCATCTTCGTTGCAACATACAAGGGAACCTGTGAATACACTCACCCAATTAGCCATATAATCAAAAACAAATTGAGCAGTGTGATCTATAACTCAACACTCAAGCTATAACATACATAGAAAGTGCTACAGATTATTACCAAGAACTAGTATCCTAAAAAGATAAAGATTGATTTCATTCACAGCTTACTTTTACTTCTGTTCTTATAAAGATACACTCGAAATCAGCACTGTCACAATTCCCAAATATATCTGTCTAGTCTCAAAGCTAAATCATGTTACTAAACACAAACAGCAGTGGATTAAGTAAAATTCACCTGGCATTGAACATCAATCCCACTCTTCTTGTACTCAACATGAAGACACTTTGAGAACTGATCCACATACCTAAACAAACAAAAAACAAAACAAATGTCACTACTCACTACTAAAACCACACTCAAAGCATCATCAGAGTCAAAACACACAGAAGAAGAAGAAGATTCACTTACGTTTTAGCAGCAGCATAAACAGAATAGAAAGGATAGGAAGGAATAAGAGAAGCAGCACCAGAACTCATATTAACAATAGCACCACGTTTCCTCTTTAACATACTAGGCAACACAGCATGAGTCACTTTAGTAGTTCCTTCAACATTGATCTTAATCAAGTTATTAATCAACTCATCATCAATTTCATGAAAGTATTTAGCAAACGGATACGAAATCCCAGCGTTATTAATCAAAATCCCAATTTCTAATCCTTCAATTGTCTCCTTAATCCGTTTCACACCTTCGTCAATATCACCAGAAAAATCCATAACTACAGTCAAGATCTGAGTTTGACTATACTTAGATCTAATTGAAGCAGAAACATCTTTAAGCTTTTCTGGGTTACGAGCGACTAGTACGAGGTTAAGACCTTTCTGGGCTAACTCAAAGGCGAAAGCTTTACCGATTCCATCAGTGGGTCCAGTGATGAGTGCCCAAGATCCGTATTTGAGTAGATTTTTGCCGGGTCTGAGGAAGTAGATGTAGAAAGATCTGAGGAGGGTGAAGATGAATTTGAAAATTGAGATTAAACCAATGGTGAAGAGAATGAGAAGCCAAGTGGGTTGGGATTTGAAGTAAGTACAGATCTCCATTTAGAAAAGACAATATTTTTGATTTTTTTTTGGGTTCAGAGATGAGAAATTTAGGGTTTATAAAGTTAGAAGAGTAATTGAATTGGACGGAAGAGACGATGGTGGATAGAAGTAGCTGAGCAGCTAACCACCGGAATTAACTACTCTCTCTTTTTCTTATAGTACATAATTTTAATTTCGTCTTAAATATTATTTTATTCTGTTATTTTGAATTTTTGTTTAATTTAACTTTTTATTTGAGTTAACAATACTTAATTTTATACGTTAATTCTTATTGAATTATTACGAATAAAAACTATTTGTGGATTAAACTGATTTTTAAACTGATTAAACTATTTGTTCAAATTTTAATTCATGTGATGTGAGTATTAAAGTTGGCACCTCCCAAGTTAACATGTCTATATTATTACATATACCTAAAATGACAAAACCAAAGTCACATCTCAAATGTTGTCTTGTAACACGAAATGGTTTTAGGTTATTTACCTAGCCTTTACTTGTGGTTATCAATCAAAACATTGATAAAAATTAGCTATTTCGAAAACTATGTTTTTAGTTTTGTTTTCTTATCATTTTTTGTCGTTATATCAGAATGTAACTAATAGTGATTTGTTCGAAATTTTGATCTTAAACTTATCAGCAAAAATGACTTGTTACCTAGAAGTATGTTTTGAATTCATGAAATTTTATGAATAAAAAAGAAAGGTTTCGTGACAAGTGGTTGATCGTAACGACGCATATGTGACAACGGGCTACTTCTGACACAAACATGCAATAAGTTGTTGCTATCAACCTAATTATTCTTCTTCTTTTTTGTCTTGTCAACTATATCATCTACATAGTCAATATGAGAACTGAGAAATGTATTAATACACTTTAAATACACAAACTACATACACACACATTCAATACGTATATAAAATGAACTTGCCCTTCAAGACAAACTCATCTAGCAGCTGGAGTTAAACTATTTCTTGATATATCAGGACTCTCTATCTCAAGAAAGCTACTAAGCAGAGTCTTACGAGATGATTGAGCCTTTGAGCTACTTGAACTCGATGATTTTAACCCATTCTCATTTCCTTTCTCTATTCTAACCGCATCTTGTATAGCCATTATCACTTCTTCCATTCTTGGTCTACTATGTCCACGCTGCTCAACACATTGGTTTGCAACTTCTGCAACTCTCCATATTGACTCTATCTTCACGTTGCTTGCTATACATGGATCTATGATTCCATAAACATCTCCTTTACGGATCAATGATCTTGCCTGTTTGTGAATATTAGTGTTGGTCATGTGAAAGATGTATTATAGAAGATAATGTTAGAGAGGTCTTTAGTCTTTACCCAATGAACTATGTTAAGTTCTGGACCAAAATCTGCTGGTGAGATTGGTTTCTTTCCAGAGAGTAACTCAAAGAGAACAACACCGAAACTATAAACATCACTCTTCTCAGTCAGCTGCTGACTAGCATAGTACCTGTCATAAACAATGTTGTATATCAGTCAAGGCCTCAAGGGACATAACAAGGGAAGAACAGGCTCAGTCCAGAGAATGTCACATAGAAGGTCGCCTAGGGCATCCAATAGATTGTGTTGTTGGACTTACTCTGGATCAAGGTATCCAACAGTTCCTTTCGCGACACTAGATACATGAGTTAAGTCTTCTTCTGTCTGCCTTGAAAGTCCAAAGTCAGACACTTTGGCTCTCATGTTAATGTCCAAGAGAATATTACTTGATTTCACATCTCTATGAATGATACTAGGATTGCATCCAGTATGCAAGTACTCAAGACCTTTGGCAGCATCTTGCGCAATTTTTAGCCGAGTTAGCCAATCTAATGGCTTGTAATCACTTAAACCTATCAAGAATTGATTTCAAGAATTACTAACAAAACTAAAACCCAAACTTATGTATCTGAGAAATTGTTAAAAAAACAAACCATGTAAGTGATCTCCCAAGCTTCCATTGTGCATATATTCATAAACCAAAATACGCCTATCTGCTTCTTCACAATATCCAATCAAAGGAACTAAGTTCCTATGGTGAATTCTTGATAATAGAGCAACCTACATGTTTGATCCAATTCAATCCTCTAAGTAAGACAAAACCAGCATTTGAAGTTAGTTAATACCTCAGTCACAAATTGTCTGTTTAAGTGGCTAGAAGGATCAGCTGTTATCTTAACCGCAACTTCTTTCCCATCTTTCATCTTACCATAGTAAACAGATCCAAAACTTCCTTTACCAACTCTCTTGGAAAAACTATTAGTGGCCTCTTCTAGCAAAGGAAGTGATATGAAATATGCTACACCTTCATCTAATAAGTGGCCGCCTCGCATAGCTGAGTAAGCTACTAAACCTTTTTTCTTAGTCCCTGAGGAATCACCTGAAAAAACAAGTGGAAGATGATGATATTACACTTTGAGAAAACCAGGTAACAACTATATGGTCGACCAGGGCCGGTTCAGAGAGTAGGCCACATAGTGGTCGCCTAGGACATCCAGTAGTTTAGGCACATTTTAGATATAAAAAACTTTCGCCTAAGACATCCAAAATAATTGTGGATAGTTGGACCGGCTCTGTGATCAACTTTAATGTTTATTTACCTTTATCATCTCTTTTCCTTTTTCTATAGGTACATAGTAAAACAAGACTTCCTCCAACTAGCAACAATAGAATTGCTACAGCAGCTATTGATATCCCCAGTATCAGCCTATAGTGCTTTCGATGTGCCTCGTTTTGAAGCTCAGGATTATTATTATATCTGGAGAAAAAAAACATGTTATAGCTTTGTATTAGAGCTTCAAGAAGAAACTTTATTTAACAAACTGGAATTTAAAACTTTGGTAGTGTTTGACAAAGCAACTTATAGCATACTCACTTGAACAAAACTTTCCCTTTTAACAGTTCTGAAGGAATTGTTCCTCTGAAAGAGTTATTTTCTATAAACCTGCCAAATAATAACATATCTTTAGACTCTCATGTCTAGTGGAGAAGAGCAACAGAGGTATTAGTATAAGTCAATCATTAAAGCAACCAAAACACTTCAAAGAAATTATGATTACATACAGTTCTTGTAGGTTAGGCAGATGGACAAGGTATGATGGGAGTGAACCACTAAGTTGGTTGTTTTCTAGATGCCTGCAGAGAAGATGAGACAAAGTAAAGCTTTCTAGTAACTGAGTAACTTCAACTATAAGAAAAATATTTGTCAAGATTGGTAAGCTTACATGATTTTCAGGTTGACAAGTTTGCTCATGTCTGGAAGGACTCCAGTCAAACCATTACCATCAAGCCACCTATAAAACAACAAGTTTACTTAATGTAACAATGACAAATGAGATATAGAGAGATTAATACAAGACAATAATTCCAAACAACTCACAACTCTGTTAATGAATCCATATTATTGATCTCAGCCACAATCTCACCAGTCAAGTTTTTTCTTGATAGAGCACTGTTGTAAGATACACACAACAAGGTTAATATCAATCATCTCAAGAATAAAATTTCACAAACTTTGTCTACTTATGTAACTCTTTGATTACATCTTGGTTACTCTAGGTGGTGAGGTTAAGCTACAGTTCACCCATGACCAAAGAACTGGGATACAAGGGTCTCCTCCTTCATTGGCCCAATCGCTATCAGGAGACATTGAACGAATAGCATCAAGAACATACACTGCAGAATTGAAAATATTCATTAGATACAATAGAATGTATCTATGGAATATTAATGGATATAGTCTAATAGAAGTAACATTTGATACTCACCATCATTCCTATCAGTTTTCACAGATATTTGTAGATACTTGCTAATTTCAATAGCATTAAGAAGCGGTCCTCTTGTAGAATCCTTTGTCTTTCCAAATGAGAATGACAAAACAAAATCCAAACTCACATTCATGTAGCTAGGTTCATAAAGAGTATAGCTTCCATTTGCATTCTCAGCAATATTCACCACTGCATTACTATAATCAGGAAAGTATGGTTGCATCAACTTAAATTTACGAGTTTCATTAACACCAAGGTCTTCAATTTCAGCAAAGTAAGCATAAGCTCGAGCATTAGCAGGGAAGTCTTCAAGGTTTAACCTATAACTTATGGATCCTTGTGTGCCCACTACTGCTGTTTGCATAACTTTCATAGGTGGATACTCTCTAGTGAATGTATTTATATTCTTTGTTGTATTGATTCTTATAGTTCCAGGAGCAATACCAACAAGATAGTTTTGACGTTTATTAGCATCTGACTCCCAGATTCTGTCATATGGATCATCTGGGTACCTAAAAAGATCAAGTCTTTTCGATACTCGTAAATGTTCTTGTGAAGATGTAATGGAAAAGTAGAGTTTTTACCTTAAGGCATCCTTGTTTGGAGCACCAAAATTGACTCTTGCAGCAACTTTTAAGAAGAAGTTATCTTCATAATCAGTAGCATACATAGAAAGGTTCAACGGGCGAAGCTCGAGAGTTGACATGAAAGGAGAGCCAGTGGTTGCACAACATATACATACATCTACATAACTTGATGTTGCTCTTACTATTAATTCCTCAACATACACTCTAGAGACCTCCTGAATCGTCACTGTAGCCCATTTAGTTGCATCTAAGTAGAGTTGAAACTTTGGATAGGCTTCTTCACTACTCAAGCCACCATAGAGAAATGTTGCCCTGACAATGTATCTTCTTCTCTCTTTGGTGTTAAGTCTGTAACAATATTTTTTGTTATCAGTTGGAAAGTCTCTTCTCCATTGGTATTGCATAGAGTTCAAATTAGTATTGCCCAAAGTTACTGGCTTTCCCTGTTTGATGATCTCTGAATCTGAAACCCATCCTAGTCCAGTTCTTGGGTCTGTGTAGTTACTTGAGCCACCACAATCTATACTTATAAACTCTGCAAATTCACCAAATCACAATTCAAGAATCAAGACACGTTAAAATCTGAGGCAAACCTTGTTTAACAAACCTAAAGATCAAAGCTTTTGTTATAACAACACATTAAGAAGAATATACCTGAAGCTTGAGACAGAACACAAGGTACTATGAACAAGTATGTTACAGCCAATAGAGCTAAGTGTAGACCCATTGAAGATCATACACACATGGATGGTACTAAAATTATCTATGAATCCAAACAAAAACAACTTGGCTTTTGGTGTGATGAGATTATACAGTGAGCAAAGAGCCAAAGAGTCTTTACTTTGTTTTTTTGCTTTACTATAAAAAAAAGTTGAGTTTTTGCAATGTTCACACTTCACACACATAGAATTTGTCCTTTTTTTATTCCATATTCGAATTTGCTTTTTTTATTTATTATTATTCATTATGTGAATTAAAGCTACTTAGTTTTCACCTTTTGCCTCTTTGTTTAGAATGCTTTTTGTAAAAGCTCTCAATTTTTGGAAACTTTTAATTCAAGTTGTGCTGTACACTAACATATTTTTTCCCTCTTCAAAGTCTATTGGGCCTCGTTTTCAAGATCTCTTACAGAAAATATAAATGTGATAAGCCCAATAACAAACAGCTTATGGTATAGGCCCATATTCAGTATTTTCTTTCTCTTTTTTTTTTCTTCTAACACATATTTAAGTCCAAAGTCCAAATAACATGATGAAAGATGAAATGTAAACAGAAACTTAGAGTTAAAAGTTGGCTATTGTGGTTTTGAATTATTGTATAGAAATAAGTTTTTTTTATTCAATACTGTTTCAGATATTTCTTTTATATTTTTCTAATTTTTCAAACTAGTTTTTATGTGAACAAAAAATAGCATATGCTACTAATTAATTGCAGAGTTGCAACATTTGGCATCTTCTTTAAAGTTAACAAAGAGAGTAAAGTGAATATTTAATCCAAAGCTATATTAAAGGTAAAAGATAGAATGAAGTTTAATGTGTGGGAAATTAATAAATATAATATGTTGAATCACTACTCTAAATATTCTTCAGGCTTTCTGAAAATATATATATCTTTAAACACCACAACATATTTTTTAATTTTAAACACCATGATTTTGAAAAACAAATAAAATATTTTCACCAATCATTTAGTAGTCATTCTTGAATTTAAGAAAAAAAATTAAACCTAAAACTAAAAATAAAAATAAAAGTAACAATATGTTAATTATTTATTTTTAAGTTCAAAATTCATATAAGATTAGCAGAAGATATGTATAGCATAATGAAATGTTAAATAGCCCAAAGCTAATGTAATAATTTTGGAAGAACACTGTATTTTCTTAAAGCCATTTTAGTGGATGTTCTTAAATACTTCAAAAAAAAAATTCTTTAAACAGTATAACACTTTTCATATTTTTTTCACAATTAAGCTTTCTAGATATTTATTGAATATTACTATATAGTAAAATGAGTTATACATCAATATCAGGTATCTATACCACTCTATTAAATAATGAAAAAAAAGTTGAAGAAGGAATAAATGGTGAAAATCAAATATACCTGAAGTATTGTAAAAGAGGGTTTATGCACCCATTTTTTATTATTATAATATTATAAATTTAAAGGTGTTTGCAAAAACCATATATTATAAGAAAAAATAATTTGATTAAAATGAGAATAAGAAGAAGAAAAGATAAGAAGAAGGAAGTTCATGTTGATCTTTCCAATCAAAATTGTTTGGTCACCAATCATACATGTTGTCTTTTTCTTTTGATAAATATTTGTTAATTCCTTCTTGTGGGATAAATAAAGTACTTTGTTAGTGGGCATTTTTCATTTAGTTACTTTTCTTAATACTTATAATAATAATATGTAATTTTTAGAATCACTATGAATTTTGTATTTATTTGTATAATATTTAATAACATTCCATTTTCAATATTTT
Organism: Leavenworthia alabamica; assembly: GCA_000411055.1. Taxonomy (NCBI): domain Eukaryota; kingdom Viridiplantae; phylum Streptophyta; class Magnoliopsida; order Brassicales; family Brassicaceae; genus Leavenworthia; species Leavenworthia alabamica. The sequence continues at coordinate 14,341 of KE156805.1, forward strand.
ATGCTGAAAACGACTTCAAAATTTATATAAATTTTTTTGTGTTAGAATATGATTGAGAGAGAATATAATTTTTGTTATTTTATTTTATTATTTTTAATTAAAGAGAGAATAAAAATAGTTGTTTTTATGAGCTAATTGATAACAAAACAAAAATAAATTGATCGCAAAAATTTGATAGATAAACGAAAATTTATGTATCAAATTATTTTAATATCTTTTTTTGGGATTGATTAATGAATGAAAATTATATTTAAAAAAAAAATTTAAACTCTTTTCCAATTTATATATATGGATATTTATTTTGAATATAAAACCACAATTAAAAATATAAAAACATGAAGTTTAAGACACAACATAAATGAATGAATTTGTAACAAATGAAAATGTAATAACAAAACTCGTTTCTAGATACATATGTACATAAGTTATTATGTTATTGAAGTTTAATGGGATGCACTAACATTTCATTGGTTTGCAATGATCATACTTTTCTTAATTACTCAATTACTATAATGATAATAGTATCTACCAATTTAAAATCGTGGATAAAGTACTGAGAAACTGCACTTAAAAAGGGACGATTAATGTTCATTGGCAGTGAATTTATACCACCCAATAATTACATGCACATAATTGATGATCAATGTATTCTAAAGTAATCCATTATTGCATCTTTTGTGGCGCATTACTAATTTACTATATAATATATAATATATAATATATATATATCATTAAATAGCATTGAAAATTTGTTCCAAATGTTAAATTTCTTGATCAATTAAAAATATTTTTATATTAATGTCTAAGTGAAATAAATTATAATAATGATTATTCTTGTTCGAAATCACTTATTTTGATAGCAGAACGAGATTATTTTATTAAAGATTAATTTATCGACGATCCGAATTAAGTTTATATCACATTTTTAGCACATATATTTATATTGGCCACATATAATTTTCATTAAAGGATATATTTTACCTAAAACTAAAGTTTTTGGATTATATCTAGCCAAAAAATAGGATAAAATAACATAAATTAATGTTTAGTAGTAAACTATAGAATAATTTTTTGGCTTGAAAACTACAGATTCTTTCATGACAAAAAAAATTATGGATATATTAATTTAACTACATAATCATGATATTAATTTATGAAATGTTATACATGTCTCATCATTTTTTGTGGCTATTTGTAACAAAAAAAAAATCTTCATTTAGAGCTATTTTAAGGAAATACTCATTAATCATCCTATAGACGAATATATCCACAACCAGAATTGAACAAACCCATGTCATGTTTTATCTTAAGTTTGAGCTCAAATCCAACTCATATCTCAAGTTTTATTGTAATAAAACGATCATATGTACACATATTATATTTGTAACATTATTAAGACAACGTCAGTGTTCCATTATAAAAGGACATGTGATTAAGAAATAAGGCAAACATAGTTAACAATCTTGATGTTGAAAGGCACACACTAACCAAATAATTTATGTTATGAAGTCTTTCAAGTTCTAACGATTAATGGTCGTGTTGGATTGACTTTACGTATAAACTTTGGTTTTCATTAAAACCCAAATAAAATAAACACTTACAAAATATTATACACATTACATAAATCATGAAAATATGGAGAGAAAATAAATAATTATTGTCTATTATAGAGATTTTCATCACTAAAATTATGATTTAAGATGTGTTAGATCGGTCCATGGTAGATTCTTGTTGCATATATATAAGTGATACTTTTCAAATATGACAATAATTGAAAAAATCCAAATATAATTAAAAATATAAAATTACAAGAACAAAAAAATACAATATTATATAATAGTAAAAGGATATTAAGATACTTAAAATTTTAAATATTATAATATTAATAAATGATATAATCCAAAATATTATCATGATACTATTTTAAAGACAATTTGAGAGAATATAAGAGAGAATAAGAAGAAATAAACAACTTTTCTATAGTGAATTTAGACCAAACCTAACTAAATATTCCTTATTCAAAAAGTAATTCACAAAATTAATTAATTTAAATTAAAACAAAAAGGAAATAGAAAACACAAAATGCTAACGTGCACCACAAAAACCGTTATCTAAACGACGCTGAAATATTCGAAGTGTCGTTTCATAATAAAACGCAAACAAAAACACACTTCCACTTTATTTTCCGACAAAGGCACACTCACATACACACATAGACACCACTTTCTCCATCTCT
>KE156805.1:16962-34009 GCA_000411055.1 Leavenworthia alabamica
CCCGTTGGTCTTCGCGTTCTTGTTGTAGACGACGACCCAACTTGGCTCAAGATTCTTGAAAAAATGCTTAAGAAATGCTCTTACGAAGGTCTCTTGATCTTCTTCATCTATATATACGTTTCTTTAATCTCCTTAGTTTTTTTTTCATCTATTCTGTTTCAGTAACTACATGTGGATTAGCTAGAGAGGCTCTCAAGTTACTAAGAGAGCGTAAAGATGGATATGACATAGTGATCAGTGATGTAAACATGCCTGATATGGATGGTTTCAAGCTTCTTGAACACGTTGGTCTTGAATTAGACCTTCCTGTTATAAGTGAGAGATCCATAAGAATGTTCTTGAGTAGGATATTAAAAAAAAAGATTATTAAGTTTTGTGTTTGCTTTTGTGTTTACAGTGATGTCGGTGGATGGAGAAACAAGTAGAGTAATGAAAGGAGTACAACATGGAGCTTGTGATTATCTCTTGAAGCCAATAAGAATGAAGGAGTTGAAGATCATATGGCAACATGTTTTAAGGAAGAAGCTTCAAGAAGTGAGAGATATTGAAGGGTTTGGTTATGAAGGAGGAGCTGATTGGATTAGTAGATATGATGAAACACAGTTTCTTGGATCAGGTGAAGATGTTTCTTTTGGGAATAAAAGAAAAGACTTTGACTTTGAGAAGAAGCTTTTTCAAGATGAGAGTGATCCATCATCTTCATCATCTTCCAAGAAAGCTAGAGTTGTTTGGTCTTTTGAGCTTCATCAGAAGTTTGTCAACTCTGTTAACCAAATCGGATGTGATCACAGTAAGTTTGTTGGCGGTTTCGGTTTCTTTCTCTTCACTGTCTTCGTAAACCATTTGATTTTGTTTCCGGTTTCTTGTGTTTTCACAGAAGCTGGTCCCAAGAAGATATTGGATCTTATGAATGTTCCATGGCTAACTAGAGAAAATGTTGCAAGCCACCTTCAAGTAATAACTTAACCTTGTAATCAATTAGATTAAGCTTTTAGTCACTTTCTTGTTCTGTTCTTTGTAGAAATACAGGCTTTACCTTAGTAGGTTGGAGAAAGAAAAGGAGCTCAAATGTTATTCTAATGGTGGAAAGAGTATAGATTCTCCTCTAACAGAGATTGATCCAACTCCAGTTCCTGTGTCTGATCCCAAAACTGATCCTATTATGCCTCCGAAAACAAAAAAGACGCGTATAGGATTTGATCCTCCCATTTCCACCACTGCTTTTGACTCTCTACTTCCCTGGAGTGATGTTCCAAAGACACTTGAATCAAAGCCAGTTCTGTATGAGACTAGCTTTCTCCAACAACAACCATTGTCAAGTCAAAGTTCTTATGTTGCAAATTTTGCACCACCTCTCATAGAAGAGGAACTGAAGCCTCCTTATGAGACCTCAGCAATAGGCAATTGTGTGAATGCAAATGAGTTTCTCATGCCGCAAGATAAGTGCTCTACTGTAACCATTCAAGATTTGGATCATTGTGCATCTTTAGAAACTGAGTTAGACTTCAGTTGGCTTCAAAGTGAGTGTTTTCTTGCAAACACTGGACTTCAGTTTCAAGATTACAGTAGTCCATCACTCATATCTGAGCTCCCACCACACCTTTGGTTTATAAATGAGAGGTTGCCTGAGCCTGATGACTATTCCTTCACGGTAGACCATGGTTTATTCATATCTTAACCTTTGGTTCTATTTAACTTATTTTCGTATATTGGTGGATGTAATGCAGAAAGATTTTGTGGGTATACCTGAAAAATAATCTTGAGTTCTCAAGAACCAATGCATTGTACAATAATCCATGAATGTCTTATAGGCTAAGTACTCTAAACAGTTGGATGATACTGATTTCATAAGACTTACTAGATAAAGAATAAGGAAGAGTTCGCTAGCGACCAAAAATTCAGATAAGGAATAAGGTATCAAAGTGTTCTGACCGTAATACTTACTAGATCGGTTGGTACTCTCAACTCATTAATAAACGAACAAAAATTATTCAGCTTCACAAAACAGTTCTTTTTTTAAGATTCATTAAGGGAACCTAATGTTAAATACTGCTGATATCACAAACTATATTGTCTTCGGCTATCGATGAAAGGTTGTATTGATGGTTCTCTTCCAAGAAAACTGGTGAGAAGTTCCATTGGTTCTTTGCCTCCTCCTGGAGCCAGTACCTAAAAGAAACAAATCTAACTGGTGTTAGTAAAATTCAGACAACTAAATTTAAAGAATAAAACAAAACTAAATAAGCTTTCTCACTTTGTCTCTGAACTGTAACCCTGCATACAGATTCGGATGTCCATCCCCAAATTTTGAAGCAAATATATCAGCAGCATACACCTGTTGAAATTGAACAGATTCTCAAATAGAGCAATCAACAGGGATCATCAAATATTCTATTCAATCATACCTCACTCCATAGACGGCTGTAACATGTTGCTTCAGAGCCAATTACAGCTCGTGGGAAACAGGAAGCAGGGTTTGTTCCTTCCACCATTGGTAGCCCTATCATTACCTATATATATAGAGTGAGAGACTATACATGTAAAACAATTCACTCTACTAGATTGCTTTGAGAGTTTCTGCTTTTACCTTTGGATGAAGATTCCTGATTAGCTGGACAAGGTCAACATCATCGTCTGAATATATAATTTGATCAAACATACCTAATAATTGACGTTTAAACATCATTAGCAAATGTCATATCTTGACCTTTATATGAGATTCAGAAAACGGTATTCCAGAAAAGTCATGTTTAGAGAATTCTCACAGTATACTATCTCTTGAAGAGACTTGAGTGCAGAGAAAGAATATCTCCAACGTTTGAGTGTTTTGCAGACTTCATCCACAAGTGGCTTGGTGATATCCTGCAGGATCCAATAAATTACATAAATCAGTCACAGTCTAAAAGGGCAACATGAAATATATCCCATGTTGAACAAAATTACTATCACCAAGTCGACCCAAAGAACAGTTGTCAACAATTTAGTCGTGAAAAGCACTCACCTCACGATATCCTGATATTAACTTCAAGGTGAAAGTCTCATAACACCTAGAGGTACCAGAATCATATTCCATAAGCAAGGATATGTTGTTTATACAGAAGGAATAACAATAAAATCAGTTTACTTGCCAGTTTTCCAGTAACTGAGAAGGGATCTCCCGGAAGTCAGGGTCAACACGTAAGCCTGAGAATCTAGCAAATGAAGCACGATTGCAGACATGTTGGACCTATTTGCCAGTGGATGGATAGCAAGGAACATCAGCTCATAACATCCTTTGATGTATAAAAAGATATACTACAGAATTCGTTCTACTGTTTAGGGTAATCAATATCATTCACGTACCACATGGCCAAATTCATGAAAAAGATTAACCACTTCAGAGAATCCCAATGGCATAGCTTCACCACCACCATCCTTTGAAAACTGTGCAATAAGCAATGCCACGGGAATCTGGGGACAGAAACAGAAAGAAAATAAATGCCAGAATAGGAAATCTTGGAGCCACCCATTAATAGTAATGGAACTCTGGAAAGTTTCCTCCTGTAATACGATGAGCTAACACGCTAAAATACATCCACGAGATCCCAATATTGATTCATATTATGAGCTACCTGACATTTCCACATAAAGGTCTGACATGGATATAGGATTATCACCTGGCATGCACCATTGGAGAACAGTGCATTGTTCTGAAGAGCCACCACACAGCTGTGACTAAATTTCCCTTCTCTGTCACACAAAATTATACTCTCAACTTAAAATGAAATGGAGGTTCTAAAACTGAAGAGAATGATGAGCTGAGATTGCAAACATACCTCGTAAATATGTCAAGATAGAAATAACCCAAAAGCTTTCCAGACTCTGAGTCGAATACAGCAAAGGCCCGAACATCATAATGCCAGACATCAACTTCTGTAACCTCCTCAATTTTTATTCCTACATGGAGAAATCATAATATTTGTCAGCAAACTATGACGAGGATGAAATAAATAAATAACATACATCCTCAAGCAACATAAGCAAAGCAAAACTTTATGAAGAGCCCAAAAAATTTAAGAGTACAGAACTAAACTCACCAAAAAGGTCCTGGCATATTTTAAAAACCCCGGAAAGGACCAAATTGACAGGAAAATATTGTCGGATATCTCCAAAATCAAGATCAAACTGCAACTCCTCTACCATCTTTATATAATATAAAAGATCTTGTACGCCAAATGGAATATCCCCTTCTTCTTTAATCTGATATTAGAACTGGAAAGTTAGGTATTGAGAACGGCATTACCTATTATATGAAATACCGAAATTATATTTTACCTTTAAATCTTTCAAGATGGAAAACTCTCGAAAAGCCAAATCAGTTAAATTGGAAGAGATGTCCTCCAGGAACCTGATCACCTGGACAAAAGAAGGATGTCGTTACAAACAAGAAAGCTGAAAATGATAAATTAATCACTACACAAACCTTGATGGAATTTTTTGACATCCTACGATCAAGAGCATAATCTGCGAAGTGTGCATAACCAAGTAAGCGGGCTAATCTATGGCGCGACTGAACCTACAGAGACCATAAGAGTAAGAAGTCAACTGACTGAAGTATGCTCCAGGCTTCCGTCAAAGGTTTCTATAATAGATACACAAGTACCAATTTTTGTAACACCGGAATATTGGCATCTCCACATCTCTTTCCATATGCCATAGCCACTGTCTTCCTTGTCTTGGCTATCTGCAAAGTTTAAAACAAGAGCCAAAATTTGTTAAAAGACAAATTCTAAAGGATTGATCTCGACACAGAGAGATGTTGAAATTGTTCTTGGTATAAGTAAAGATAGCATCTAGAACTGGCAAGTAACTGTATCGGCCATCTTCCTCACCTATAGAATGGTGATCAAAAAGGTACATGGAAATTTTTACCTTGCACAACTCTAGAATAGCTGCTACGTGTCGACTTTCCAATGTGAGCTTAAATTCTTTATTTTGAGTTTTCTCCAAACTCTGCAGGAAAAAAATGTAGAAATGAGAAATAGTTCAGAAAAAATCATGTTCGAGACAAACATGGTCACAAATTTGCATGTGATTAAAGGAAGCTAAATAACATTTACTATAAAACACCTGAAGAAATTCTAGAGGCAAACCAGCAAGCTCAGCCTCGGTAAAAAAGAGACAAGAACAATCTTCATTTAAGTTTTTAACATAGCGCGAGCTTAGCTCATCAATTTCATTTATCAGTCTCTCTGCTTCCTCTTTCTTAATTGTAGTAAGGTTCAAACCATTTTCCTCAAAGTCTCTAACCTGTCACTGATAAAAACAGAAATCAATACTCTCTTTCCAATTCACACAACTTAAGTACATGCAACAAAACAAAAGTCCGCACATAACTCTCCCAAAAAATATGAAAGGAAAGTCATGAAACTCAGAGAAATTTGTAAAGGAACAGCAGATGGTTCAATTTTCCTTACCAGACACTGTAGATAGCATTTAGCTTCAGAAGAAATTGGTTCTCCCTTTGCAGCATAAATTTTGATAACTCGATAAACATCTTCACGTTTTCTGATAATTAAGCTATGATCATCAATTTCATCTAAAATGAATCAGAAGTTCAAAACAAGCAAATCATCCAAATCACCTGCAAGAGAGAATATGAGCGTCGATATTTTGCTCAGCTTCAGCACTGGCTTTACGAACATCATCATGAGGAGATAACATCTTAGGAAACACACAACATTGAATAAGCGAGAGTTGTCTTGCTTCCAATTCAGCCAAAGGCAATATAACATTCTCATAAGAGATCTACACAAAGTATTAATAGAAACAATACGTTCAAAAACTCCTATATCCATATGATTTTTTCCTCAGCAATTTTTCAAGTACCTTATTTAGAGGAACCATGGCAACAGCATTATGAACTTGACTGGACTTTGAAATAATTTCGTCAGCTAATTCGAGAATCTCCTTGGCAGATAGGTTAACATAAACATTATCACAACCAGGAAGACCTAAATTTCATTAAAATCGATAAGGCATTGTGAAATTTGAATTTGTATCAAGCTGAATCAATTAAACAAAGAGAAACTGAAAGGAAGACGAGAGAGAGAGCGAGAGAGAGTGCCTTTCTTCTTAGATTTTTGCTTTTGAGACTTGAAAGCGAAGATGGCGAAACTGACGGCGATTCCTAATAGACCAGCTGTTCCGGTGAAGGTAACAAGGTTGAGCTTCTTCTTACAATCATTAGATCCCTGCATTTTCTTGTAGTTTCCATCATTTTCCGTCATTTTCCGCTGCTATTTTCTCTCGACATAAACCAAAAAAAGAGCGACTGGGAGGGAAAAGCCTCTCTCGCTCGCCCGCTCGCTGATGGAGACTGACGGGAAAAGGATATCTATTTTCTTCAATTTAAATTTTTATTTAATTCCAATATATCTAGAAATCGAGTATTTAAATTTTATTTTTGGCATACAATTTCTACTATTTTCAGTTTTAATATACAATTTCTACTATTTAAATTTTATGAAATAACAATTTCACTTAATGCTTTTTAACGAATGTCATAGTGTCTTTTTGACATCCAAACCAAACAGATCCATATAACTATATAAGATTGAGAGGTATGCGTCGATGCTTATCAGCAGAACAGTTGGATTTTATTTGGAAAATGGGTTATAGGCCCATAAAAGCCCATAAATTATATTAAACAGAACAATCCAATCCAGTGAAGAAAATGCAAACCCTTGACAAAATTCTATAACTCACTCTGATTCTCCTGAGTTCTTCTCCGGCCAGCCGAAAATTCAAGCCATGCCTCCGAAATCGAAAGAAAAACCCAGAGCCTCGAGCTCACAACCTCCTCCAGCAATGGAAGATCTCTTCACTTCACTTAATAGGCACATCGAGCGATCTGAATTTGAACAAGCCGTCAAGGTCACTGATCAAGGTTCCCAATTCTATCTCCCTTTCTCCTCCACCTCCTATAGTTCTTATTGATCTCTGATAAAACTTTGAATCCGTGATTTCGTTTCAGTTTTGGCAATCGTACCTACCGATGAAGATGCGATCCGATGCAAATTAGTAGCATTAATCAAAGACGATAAGATCGATGATGCTCTCTCCGTCATTCAATCCTCTCAGAAGCTTCAAATCGATCTAGGGTTTCATAAGGTAGACAAATTTTTGCATCAAATCTAACTACATTTTGATCTGAAAAAAGCACTCATGCTTAATTGCGATTGCTATGTTTCTGTGAAATAGGCGTATTGCTTGTACCGTCAGAACAAGTTAGATGAGGCTATTGTGTGTTTAAAAGGTCGAGAGAGAGATTCAGAGACTTTGCTTTTAGAAGCTCAGATTCTGTATCGTCTGGGAAAAGCAGATGCTTGTGTTGATGTGTATCAAAGACTAAGCAAGTCTAAGATTGATTCTTTAGAAGTCAATCTCGTTGCAGGTTTGATTTCAGCTGGAAAATCTTCTCAAGTTAAAAAATCATTGGACGCTTTGAAGATCAAACCAACTACTTCTTTTGAGTTGGCTTATAACACTGCTTGCTCTTTGATTGAAAACAATAATTATGCTGATGCTGAACAACTTTTGCTCACTGCTAAGAGGTATATTGACCATTAACTACGGATTTTCCATACAATGTACTCATACTTAAAATGTATTGTTGCTTTGAGACAGAATTGGTCAGGAAACACTTACTGAAGACAATTTTGCTGATGAGGATATTGAGATTGAGCTGGCCCCAATTTCTGTCCAATTAGCATATGTCCAACAGGTATTTTTCAATGCTACTTGTCTTTTCGTTACCTCCTGTTCTTCTAGTCGCTAGTAAAGTAGTTTTTTAAATTCATTCAGGTCCTTGGACAAAGTCAAGAATCCACAAACTCTTATGTAGACATCATTAAACGGAATTTGGCTGATGAATCATCAATTGCAGTTGCTGTGAACAACCTTATTGCTTTGAAAGGTTCCAAAGATATTTCTGATGGCTTGAGGAAGTTTGATAGGCTCAAAGAAAAAGACTCCCAAAATTTTCAGCTTTCACAAGCACTTGATGCAAAGCTTGCACAGAAACATAAGGAGGTTATATATGCCAATCACGTTCTTCTGCTCCTCCATGCAAATAAGATTGATCAGGTCCTTTTAACTTAAAATCTAGTTTTTTTTTCCTGTCTTCTTTTCTTCTTTGCGTACTCTGCTTGACTAGTTTAGAGAACCTTTTACCTCAGGCACGAGAACTTTGTGCTGCACTGCCAGCCTTGTTTCCTGAGAGTGTTGTTCCTACATTGCTTCAAGCTGCTGTTTTGGTGAGAGAGAACAAGGCTGCCAAAGCTGAAGAACTTCTAGGACAGTTTGCCGAAAATTTCCCGGAAAAGTCTAAGTTGGTTCTCTTGGCCAGGGCACAAATTGCTGCATCTGCTAGTCATCCTCATGTAGCAGCAGAGTCTCTGTCCAAAATACCTGATATCCAGCATTTGCCTGCAACTGTTGCCACCATTGTCGCCCTGAAAGAGCGTGCTGGGGATAATGATGGTGCCAGTGCTGTTCTTGACTCAGCAATTAAGTGGTGGTCAGATTCGATGACAGAGGACAATAAGCTTGGCATATTAATGCCGCAGGCTGCTTCCTTCAAACTCAGGCATGGTAAAGAAGAGGAGGCTTCACGGTTATATGAAGAGATTGTGAAAAACCATAGAAGCACTGAAGCCTTGGTTGGTCTAGTGACAACTCTTGCTCGTGTCAATATCGAGAAAGCAGAAACTTATGAAAAACAGCTAAAGTCGCTACCCGGGTTGAAGACTGTTGATGTGGATAACCTAGAAAAGACCTCTGGTGCAAAACCCATTGAAGGCGCTGCTGCTTCAGCAATGGAGGAAGATGTGAAGAGCAAAGAGAAGGCAAAGAGGAAGAGGAAGAGAAAGCCAAAGTATCCCAAAGGATTCGATCCAGCAAACCCAGGTCCACCTCCAGATCCTGAAAGATGGCTTCCCAAAAGAGAAAGGTCAAGTTACAGACCCAAGAGGAAGGACAAGCGGGCAGCTCAAATCCGTGGCGCGCAGGGTGCAGTGACGAGAGATAAACAAGAAGCAGCTCCTTCAACTTCAAAGTCAAACCAAGCGGCTAGTTCTAAAGCAGCCGCACCTTCTTCCTCTAAGGCCTCAAAAAAGAAGTCTAGGAGATAAACAAAACCAACCCTTTCGATTTCTAAGTTAAAAAGGACACACAACACAAGATCTGGATTTACTTTTTTGTTTTTGTTTTGGATTGATCAAGTTTTAGTTGTCTTGACCCATTTAAGATTTTGGTTAATTTCTTTCATTTGCTTTGGTGATCGTAACCAATCAATTAAATCGATTAATAGTAAAAGTAAAGAATAATTAAGAATCAAAATGCTTAAATAAAACAAACGTCTCTTTACTAAAAACTCATTTATCCGATTTCTTCCGGAGTTCCTTAATCCATTTGAAGCCAAATAGGGTATTGGCAAGACTGCTTTTACTTCCATCACCTTCCTTTTTCTTCTTCTTTTTGTTCTCATCTTCATTAGTCATACTAGGAAGAGGGTCAGGGTTTTGATAATCCCATTGATCAGCCCATGATAGCCCTGAATCCATCTTCTCTTCTTGCAAATGTTTCAGAATCAAACAACCAACTAGCTTATAGGAAACATGTTTAGTTATTTTATTTATAGCTTCTTTATTGTATGGTTTTGAATCTATAAGTTAACTAATAACAGTTTAATTTTGGTAACCAACTCAACTCCTCTCTGTTTTTGGTCATCTGCTTAGTTGGCTCAAAGAATCCTTTTGTTGTTTTCTTGTCTAGAAATTAAATAATCTTTGGTCTTACTGTCTTCACCTATTTTTACAATCAATACATTTCAAATACAAGAACCATCCTCTAATATCAAGATAATAATAAAGCATATACTTCGATTTATAATAGATTAAAATGTGTCAAGTTTCATAAATATACAACATGAACTCTAATAAAATGAATGATCAGGTCAAGAATCAAAATACACTAATGAGATACATTTTCAAACTCATTTAAAAGAACTCAACATGATCAGCAATTTCTCTGCATATTAGTTTTGATTCTGCAGCCAAATTTAAGCTTCTGGCTATAGCAAGCCCGGTTCGCTTATGTGTAGATGTTGGCTCATACTTTTTCACTTCCATATCATCCTTCCCTAACAACAAAGCTTCCCTTGCAGGCATCACATTCTCCCACCAGAACTCCCGCAATACATCATGTAAGATTCTCCAATAGCTTCGGTCTCTCATCACACGAAAAACCGTGCTTCCATTTCGTGTCCAACAGTATAAGTTTACCCATTCCCGATCCATAATCTCCATTTGACCTTGTAGCTGAGGCATGTAATAGTAAGGCACTTTTTTCCAAGGTAATACAGTTTCTGTTTTCCCTTTGTTATAAGGACATTTCACTTCTAGAATACCAAAACTATCGAGAATCCCATCGGGAGAAGCACCAAGCCAGTGAAACTGCTGATTAGAGTGAATAGCAAATCCCATTGAACCAACCTCACAACCCATTATTCGTTTATACCTCTCTATCGCAGCTGATTCCATTTGTACACCCCAGTTCATTGCAAACCGAGCTGAATCCTCCAAGACTCGTGAGTCCGAGTCATAAACCTTGTCATACCAAAGCTCAGCACGGCGATTTCCTTTCCAAAAGCCGAGGGCTGTACTGAATGTACTAGTGGTTAACTTGTCTTTTCGTAAAGCAAACCATTCTTCTGATTTTTGAGGGATATCAGATGGTGAGAGTTGGCTTGATATAAGTAGTGATGAACAAGGATGAAGAAATGGTGAATTGGGTTGAGAGATGAGTGGTGAAGCAGAAGAAGAAAACATCTTTCTTGAAGAAATTGAAGTGATTGACTTAGTGTGAAGAGTGTTGAATCCAGAAATTGAGTAACTCCTCATAGCTGAAAGAATCATACTGTTGAAAGCAACTTTATTTGGGTTCAAATCCTAATAACAAAAAAAAAACAAAGACTGTTACAAAATTTAAGTGGAATCATCTTGTAAGCAAACATATACTCAAATAACTTCAGAACAAACCAAAATTAGATTGAAAAAAAATCCAATCTTTGAACTTTCAAAAGCATCATAGAAATTAAAAACACTGAAAAAGGAACAAATTCACTAAACCCAAAACTAACTAGTAGTGATTTGCGTTTCATTTTTGCTCATTAAGCTCACGAGTTCATTCATCAAAGCGAAAAAATTAAACATTTTTTTTAAGCACGCAAGGTGTTCGATGATATTTACCAGAATCAAACTTGAAGTAGAGAACTCCACCATTTCAAGGCGATGAAGATATGGATTGCGTAGATGATAATACTTGAACTAGTTTCATCGCCTATCAACAACAAATCACATTCCAAATGACAATTGAGGTTTAAGAAAACCATATTGTTTGTTTTTGATTACTTATTAGAGCGATGTTTTGCTTCAAAGAAAGCTTATCTTATTTGTGTGGCCCGGCCCAGCCCAGTAATAATAATCTATTCCCACTTTTGGCTACTGAATATTTGACGGATTTTAAATATTTTAAAATTATTTCTTTTGGGTTAAAAGTTTTTTTTTTTTAAATTGTAATAGATTTTAGTTTTTGGATTTAAAAATAAAGGGAAATTAGCAACGTTCATTTCGAAATTTCATGATGAGAATTGGAGGGTAAAATAAAATACTCTATATACAAGTAAAAGAATTCAATGCTATAAATTTCATGATGTGATTTGTTAGACTTTTAAAAAATAAAAAATATGTGGGTTGTATGTGACTTGTAATATCCTCCCAAAATTAGTAAATCAATAAAACAGTTAAAAAAAAGTCAAGATACTATAAAACAAAATCAATAACTAATATTTTTGGTTATTAATAACAAAACACTCTTTAGATTAAAAACCACCCCGAAATTATCGACTTAACCATACCAAAAGACAACAAAAAATGTCACATAGTTATAACTAATTAAAGAACATACACCTCAACATTCCCATTAACTCATGACTTTATGTCGTAACAGTACACAAACTAACATGTCCTGAAGTAACAACCCAAGCATTAAAAGAAATTAACTTAAATTTTGTAGTAATTTCAGTTACAAGAAACAAATCTAACGACAATTGAAAAAGGAATTTGTCTTGCTCTTATATATATATTCTTGCTTCTCATCATTCTTAATAATATATTTATCACATTGTTTATCTTTTTTCGAAACCAAAAGAACATGGAGAAAAATCAAAAGTCCCCAAGCAAAGAAGCGTCCACAAACCAGAAGAATGTGGATGATTGGTTGCCGATAACATCCTCAAGAAATGCCAAATGGTGGTACTCTGCATTTCACAATGTCACCGCCATGGTCGGCGCTGGTGTACTCAGCTTACCCTATGCCATGTCCCATCTCGGATGGTATACATATATAATCTCTCAACTTTGGATGATTGAATATAAAATATATTAGTATTTTCATTCATTTCCAATTCGATTTTATTAGAAGAAAAAGATATGTATTTTGTGGAAAAATATTTCAGGCCATTAAAAACATGTTACAAAGTAAATTGCGTAAAGCTCTAAGAATAATATTCTGTAGATGTGTATTTTACATATCAAGTATTGTAGATGAGCCGATTACAAAGTAAATTTCGTGAAATTTGAAGAATAATATTTTCAGGTTTCACAGAATTTACTTTGTAGCCGTCTTTTAATAACTTACGGTACTTGATCAGCAAAATACTCATCTTGTTTTTCTAATAGTTTTAAGTTGAAAACTCAATTCTTTACGGATTTTTTATCATCCCAAGAAAACTTATAATTATTATACACATGTTTAATATTACAATGGATTTTGATGGCAGGGGACCAGGAGTAACAATAATGATAATGTCATGGTTGATAACATTGTATACACTATGGCAAATGGTGGAGATGCATGAGATGGTTCCTGGTAAAAGGTTTGATAGGTACCATGAGCTTGGCCAACACGCGTTCGGAAAGAAGCTAGGCCTCTGGATCGTAGTGCCACAACAACTAATCGTTGAAGTAGGTGTGGACATTGTATACATGGTGACAGGAGGCAAGTCATTGAAAAAAATCCATGACCTTCTTTGCACTGATTGCAAAAACATAAGAACTACTTATTGGATCATGATCTTTGCTTCCGTACACTTTGTTCTAGCTCATCTCCCTAATTTTAACTCCATGTCTATTGTATCCCTTGCCGCGGCCGTTATGTCCTTGAGGTAAGTCAACTTGTAATCAATTGGTCATGAGTGGAAAGGGCCGGTCTAACTATTTTAGACACTCTAGACGAATTTTTTTTATATCCAAAATATAGTAAAAGGTATTTTGATGTCTAATATATATTTTTAAGCCTATAAAACAAAATCTTAAATTATAAAAAATCAAAAAAAAATATTAGTAGTATAAAAAAGCATATCAAAATTTTAAAAATTTGAATTTAAAATTTATTATCATACTAAAAATATTAAAAAATGTTCATAATCTAGTGGATAGTTTAGGCGACCGCTTAAATGGCCTATCCTCGGAATCGGGCATAGATTTAATGTATATTTTTATTTAACATTGTCATGGTTGTAATATATATGTAGCTACTCAACAATTGCTTGGACAACTTCAGTGAACAAAGGTGTTCAACCAAATGTAGACTACTCATTTAAAGCCACTACAAGCTCCGGACAAGTATTCAACTTCTTGAATGCATTAGGAGATGTTGCATTTGCTTACGCAGGTCACAATGTTGTATTGGAGATTCAAGCTACAATACCTTCAACTCCTGAGAAACCTTCAAAGGTTCCAATGTGGAGAGGAGTAATAATCGCCTATATCGTCGTCGCGATATGTTATTTCCCCGTTGCATTCGTTTGCTACTATGTTTTTGGAAACAATGTGGATGACAATATACTCATAACGTTACAAAAACCTACATGGCTTATTGCTATGGCTAATGCATTTGTGGTTATTCATGTTATTGGAAGCTATCAGATATATGCAATGCCTGTTTTTGACATGCTTGAGACCTTTTTGGTAAAGAAGATGATGTTTTCTCCTAGCTTTAAACTTCGATTCATTACTCGTACTTTATATGTTGGTAAGTTCTTTTATTTATATTGAATTAATATTTTTTATATTATAGTAATATATGAAATTATTATAACATTTGGATTAATGGATCATGCAGCTTTCACAATGTTTATTGCTATATGTATACCATTTTTTGGTGGCTTACTTGGATTTTTTGGAGGATTCGCATTTGCCCCAACAACTTATTATGTAAGTAATTTAATACCCTAATTAAGTTTTTTTTAGTTTATTTAAAATAAATTAGTTGATATATCTTTATTTTTTGGTATGATTAGTTACCATGCATTATGTGGCTTACTCTTAAGAAACCAAAGAAGTATGGTTTGTCTTGGTGTATTAATTGGGTATGTTTCTTTAATTTACTCATCATCTTCTACAATAAATATATATATTTTAATTTGATTATAATTAACTTGTTTTGGTTGTGTGATAAATTGCAGTTTTGCATAGTAATAGGTGTTATATTGACAATCACAGCTCCCATTGGAGGCCTAAGAAACATTATTATCTCTGCAAAAGACTATAAATTCTTCTCTTAAAATACATCCTTTATATTTCTTTATTATTGTAAAATTATGTAACATCTATTATATTCTTAAATTTAAAACACTAAAGTTTTAACGAATTCGCTTGTACCACCTTTTTTTATATCGCTCTTTAATATATATATTTCTATATATAAATATAAAATTACTAGTCAATTTATTTTGATTTTGATCACACTAATAATATTATTGTGAGTATGTGACCATTTCATTTTAGAGTTCAAATAAATAATATTAAATATTTTTGTATATCATATTAATTTTTATATTATTTTATTAACTTTTATATAAATAAATTTGTTAATCATTTAAAAATATTACTAAGTAAATTTATATAAAACAATATTATATTAAGAAAATTCATATAAAATGTTATTTAGTTTTATATGTTATAATATAATATTTTTATTATTATGATTGTAAAATTTTTGAAATTTGAAGATACTGTTAGAGATGTAGTTAGGGATTGTTACTGAATTAGAATTTAAAATAATTTTAGTGTATTTTAGTTTAAGAGATATTAAAATATTATATAAAATGATGATATTTTGAAACAAAGGCAGCTCAGAATCCATGCATGTTTCTATTTGAAACAAAACTCATTTTGTATTTTATGTTTTATCAAAAAATTATGTAACGAATTCTTTAGATGATATTAAACTTCAATCAAAATATATTAAACCAAAAACATTATTATTTATTAATTTATAATTTTTACTACAAACACCAATCATTCAACTCCATGAAACAAAAGCTCAACCTCTCGATCCCACAAACAAAACTCACAAGCAGATGAAGTGTTCATGTCATTATCAGCACCATATCTATGCCACACACAGTTGTGTCTTAAGAAGTCTGTTGTTTCGCCATTACAGTCACAATTCTTCCGGACATAAGATCTTTTAAGTTCTTTCATCACTGGTGTCCCCTTCCACCAAACATCGTTTCTAATCTTGTGTCGAAGTTCCTCTAACTCCTCCATTGTTTTTGACATCATAGATTTTGTTATAGAAGACAAAATCTTGAATCCTTTGACTTCCTCCTTTTGACATATTAAAATCATACCATAAATATATTTTGCTTCACGGTTTCCTTTGTTCGCCGCTTTGTTTAACATTTCGAGTCCTTTATGCTTACGATTATTGATAAAGAAGTTGATGAATCCTTTGCGAAACAAGGCTTCAGGGTTTCCAAACCTACGAAATCTTTTGAAAAAGTTCGAAAACCTTACCGGGTTTTCAAACCATGGGAACAAAGGTAATTCTTGGAGAGAAACTTGGGAGAGAACATATGGATCATCACATATTTTTCGGAATGATTTTGAACATAATCTTAGACTACGAATATCTGATAAAGAAGAAGCTCCGGTACGTGAAGAAATCTCTAAGAGAAGCTCTTCAGGTAACAAATCTATTGACATGATTGAAGGAGAAGACAAAGAGGAAGAGAACATTAGCATGTTCATGAGGTTATGCAAATTGATTATTTATATGGCTATATTAATTTACTTTATTGAAAACGGGAAATTTTTTATTATTTTCCATATTTGAAAAAAGTAAATAAGAATATATAGAGATAAACTAATATAAAAAGGAAAAAATATATAGATAGATAGATAAAATAAAAAAAGAAAGAAAATATAGATAGAGATAAAATATAAAAAGAAATAAAAATATAGCTAGAGATAAAATTAAAAAGAAAATAAAAATATAGATAGATAGAGATATTTGACCGAAAAAATAGATAGATATAAAATTTTAAAAGAGAAAATATAGATAGAGATAAAATAAATAAGGAATGTAAAATATAGATAAAGATAAAATATAAAGTAAATAAAAATATAGATAGATAGAGATATTTGACCCAAAAAAATAGATAGATATAAAATTAAAAAAAGAGAAAATATAGATATAGAGATAAAATAAATAAGGAATCTAAAATATAGATAAAGATAAAATATAAAGTAAATAAAAATATTAGAGATATTTGACCCAAAAAAATAGATACAGATAAAATAAAAAAAAAACAAAAATATTGATAGATAAAAAAATAAAATAAAAAGGAAATAAATTTAGAGATAGATAGATAGAAATAAAATAAAAAAACATCACTAATCTTATACTTAATTCGTCTATGATTATTAGAGACTCTGTCTTTAGTTATTTAGAAATAGGATAAGCTTCTGTCTATAAATAAAACGACAGTGCTTTAGTTATTTAGAAATAAGATAAAACTGTCTCTTGTATAATCTTTTACATACTTCATCTTCTATCCAAGTTAGTTTGATCTGACTTTGTTATATCTATGGCTTTGTTTCATTCATAGACGAAGCAAAAACAGAAACAAATAGTAAAAAAATGGGCTATAACCACG